>DWOX01000437.1:0-10279 GCA_018251315.1 Nastra julia | reverse complement strand
CCCTTAGGGATCGATTTGCGTAACATCTACATCCTAGAAAGAATCCATGTGCAAAATTCAAATCTCCAATCACTCACGTAACGAAGTTTCATACAAATTCTCAACCCCGAAAACAACCCCTTAGATTTGGAATTTCGCAAAATCCCGTCTTAGTGAGCCCCTATGCCCTAAGAAGAACCCGCATGCAAAATTACAACTTGTAATTTTACCTCGCACTTGTAGTTTCTGAGATTTCGTGATGAGTGAGTGACCTTTCGCTTTTATATGTACAGATGAAGTATTTTTATGGTTGCTACTTGTTACATTAGATTGTTACTCTATACTTATATTTGTTTACTTGTTACATTTAACCGTATTTTTTCAGAGCGTCCTCGTCAATACAATTATTTACAACACAAGGTTTTAGGACTAGACAATACTGATAATATTAATCGTAGGCTAAAATCGATTTTCCGAAGTAAATGCATTTTTCTTTGGCGACGTGGAACTGTTTACACGCGGCGAACGGCATAGTTCCCACTGTCTCCGCCTGTTGCTGCTGTAAAGAATAAAATAATTATTGCACTTATTACACGACTGCGTTCTCACGACGGTAATGATTTTCGAGTGTAAGTATGTCAATTTATTTGGCACACTCTGAAAACAAATTGCTTGTCAGATTATAGTATTATGCGCTCCCTATTATTAGCAGCCAAATACTTTGTTTTTATATTAAGATTTATTATCAATAAGTCGAAGATTTGCAGAACAAATAAAATGAATAACAACTCAAAGTTCTTCGATTTGCCAAAGAATAAAGCTTGAGGTTTGGGCCACCAAACTTTAGCTGAGTTTGCAAGACACTGCGGGTTCAACGACCTTCGAAAGAGAAATACTTGGCGACATTTCCCGAAAAAAACTCCCGACAATTTTTAACCTTATTTACAAACAGAAAAGGTTTAAAATTGTAAAGGCAGTACGCACGAACGTCATCAATACTATTTATATTGTAAGCACACATTCGCAAGCACTTTAATAAATTAAATATAAACAATACTTCACAACTAACTACCAAAGTCAGTACATTTTATCACAAATAACTCGCCAAAGATAAAGAATTTAAATACAACAGAGTAAGTATGCGACAGTGCAATTCAACAAATAATTTGTAAATAGATAACGTTAGATTAAATAGCAAATTGAGGCTCAGCTACAAATATCCAAATGTTGCAGAAAATGGTTCGCATCTGCGCTATATATCATAATTATTGTTTAATGGTCTTAACAAGCCGAATAGCATAGCATGATTATTGTATTTATTGATACATTAACAATTCGCTTTTGCCAAACCCTCGCAAGTTTATCTTAATATACATCCCTATAAAGGATATTACATTAATATACTAATATTATTCAATGTGTACTATGTTTACTAGTGTGTTCATAATAATTTGTATGACTTATACGAAGACAGTCGTAATAAATTAGTAAAGTAAAGAAGTGATATGATACAGAGGTCAAAAAAGTCGAGCTTAACTTTTTGTGATCATCCAAATTACGAATCCTAAACTTCTAAATCTACGGAGAACTCAACTTTCTTAAAAACTTTCGTAAAATTTCAACACAAAAAGGACGGCTATTTAACATAATGGAAAAAACCTTAATTAAAAAAATATAGTAAAAAACCAACGGGGCTGAAATGGGGTTCTTAATAATATAATTGTAAAGTTCACTTATATACCCAACATTACATTATAAATGCTACATGCCTTTTCAGCGTCCGATTTCTAACTTTTTTAATTGTACGGAACCCCGGGGAATGTTTTCACGGAAGTCTGGTCCGTAACTCATTTGGAAAATTCACGTAATTTTGCCACCTGGTTAACCCTTTCATACTGATTCAGTAATACATACACGGTAACTTGAAAGGACACGGTAAAGAGAAAAACGCAAGTGGGTTATGTACGTAAGATATATCGTTTCCGTCGATAATTTCAAAGTTTTATGCTTAAGGATGGGCGCGAACGTCCGGAATTGCCGCCAGAAATCAGTTTCTGAATAATGAGAGCCTGAACCAGATGGCTGAAATTTGTGAGATTCTGAATTAACACTGACAGTAGGAGTGAGCGGGGTAGAAAAAGCCAGGAGTAAATTGTCCCGAAGCATAATTTCCTGAACTCGAAAAGACCTGCCCTTACTCTGTCATCACTGTTCTCCTTAACTGAAAATTCAAAATCAGAATATTCCCCAAAGTGTTTTTCAAGATCAAGATACTCTCTAGATTTCTCAGTACGCTGACTTATCGAAGGCATAATAATGAAATTCGTGTCAAAATACTTCAGCACTTTCCTGTTCATGGATTATTGCTTACCAGTGATCTGATTTAGTTCCATTTGAACACGTTGACGTCGCTCCCAATCTTGTCTAATTTGATTTTTAACTTCTTGATTGTTGAAGCAGAAAAGAATTGAGACGATGAGACCCTAAAAAGTAAAAATCTTGAAAATATTTTCTTAACAGTATTAATAGCTTATACATACTATGGGGGGAAGGGGGCTTGTGTGGAGGAGAGAGATGGATAGATATGTCTGTGTATGAGTGTGACAAGGACGGAAACGAAAGGATGTGTTGTGAAAAAAATGAATGTTAAGGGAGTGAGTGTAAAGAAGATAGCTGTGAAAGAGTGGATCATAGAAACATGTGGAACTGACTCCAGATAGAACTAAAGAAATGTTAGTGAAAACTAGCAACAACGATTTGATTAAAGTAATAGACTGGAAGGTAATGTTTTTGAATACAATAGTAATAATAACAAGGTTTGTGACTCATTAGCATTTGCTAGGTGACTTTAGGATGGATAGAACGAGAGAAATTAAAGCTGAATTTTCTAAAGATGTCCCTTCGTTCTTTAAATGCCTCTCGTTTAGATTAATACGACAGTGTGCTATAAGAAAAGTAAACACTTTTTGTATAAAATTTAATTACGTACAGCCCTCATTTTCCTTTGGGAAGCGCTAAGTTTTTAAAACCAGGATTGTGTAAATACACAACTCCAAGGTATTAACGTCAATATTTATTCATTTTAGTAAATTTAATAACGTTACGCATAATGGTATACCTACTACAAATAAAAACTATTACCAACGAAAAACCGACTTCAAAAGTAAACCAAAAATTAAAAAAAAAATATTTCAGCTTTTCAATCACATTACATGGTCAAACCTAAACGCGATTTTTCCGTGCTTATTACAAAAAAATATGAAAAAACCTAAAAAATGTAAAAGTCATACTAACCTGCAAACCAGTGAGGAGTGTCACGATGATGGTGTAAATAATCTCAAAGACAGTGCCAAGAGGAGGATGTATGGGCATCAGGAGAAAGTATAATCCGAACAGCGGAACCTACAAATATTTGGTACATATTACTGACGTCGGCAGGTGACATCATAACAAAAATATAGAGAGAGTAGTATAAGAAATTAAAAAAACCCCTCGATACAAAATTACTATCCTTCCCACTTTCACCTCCTATAACTCTTAACCGGCTGGACCGATTTTTATTAAACATGTCTAAGAACACTCGCATGTAAGTCAAATTTAATACAAAAAAAACTAAATTGAAATCGCTTCATCCGTCACAAGCAATAGCAACTGTTCGCGCGCTCCGGTGCCGTTTACATTAAACGAGCGATAATTCTCAGAATATTCCATTCTCTCTGAACGCAGATAATATTTACGTTTGCTTACACTAAAATAATTTAGTCGAATGGGGAATAGAAGGAGCATTCGCTGGTGCAAGCCCTAAGGAGCTGTCAAAAGTTCACTTGCCAAAATCAATGCCGGTTTCATTGTTTTGGAGAAGTCAAATCGGGTGGCAGGTCCAGACACAGGCGCCACTCCCCCCGCGCCGGGGTGGTTGCGAGCCTTGTTTATCAACACCATCATAATCCGAACCAGGAAATCTGAAAAAGGAATTAAAACTTTAGGTAAGCACTTAAAAGAAGGTAACTAAAAGATAAACCTGACTGCGCCAAATATACGGGAAGGATTTTCCTACAGTCCAATTTTTTAGACTTGTCCTATTTCGCACGCAGTTTTACGTACGGTATAATATATGTTATTCACACTTTTCCAGAAATGTATAAGAGATTTCATCACTTCCATTGTCACATGTGGTTAAGTTTTGCAAAATTCGCTTTGAAAATAAAAAATTTAGTTTCAATTTTAGGACAAGCAAAAAAAAAATAGAGAATACGTGTGTTACTGAAATTTAAGAGACGCCTAATATGAAACAAAAAATAAATAAATGTCGCAAGGTGCGATTAATAAAATCAAAAACATATTGCTAGAAAACAAAATAGAAACGGTAAGTAAATTTAAAAAACAAAAACAGAGCGAAGGTACGGGGGACGTCAGGTGTGGGATTCGAACCCACGCTCTCTGGCGCTAGCCGAGACTAGATCCAGCGCTTTGACCACTCAGCCAACCTGACTTACTAGGACAGGGCGAACGGCGTCTACCCTATCGTAGTCTGCACATGCGCAGTAGCTTTTGAGATGGACTTAGCAAAATTAAATAGACTTAGCAAAATTAATAGCAAATTAAAGTTATTATTGGTTTTTTGTTGGTTGGTTTCTGTTTGATTGGTTGGGAATATTGCATTGCAATATGCAGGTAAGAGTAGAATGAGGTGACTTTCCAATATACCTAAAAATATTGCGTCGAACCTTACATACTCTAAAAAGTGTACAAGAAAATTGTTCTGAAATTCCTGACTAAAACCGGTTCACGGTAATATTCCCAAATTGTCTGCCGAAGTAAACGATAAATTACTAGTCATCTGATACCGAACCTCATTACGTAGACCACGTGAAGGTATGCAGTAACCCTTTGGGTCTTAAAAATTCCGTTAGAACCAATTAGGGAAACAGGGAATCAGAATCTACTGATAATTGGAGATACTCGATTCTAGAAGAATAAAATACTTAGAACGTGCAATTAATTTGGCAGTCTGAGTATCAAACGCAGTGTAGTAATGTAGGTTTTGTTTCAACAAACTTTTCCGTATTAAACTAATATAGTATAAATATAGATTTTTGGGCAATACTTACACAGAGAAAAGATCATGGAAATGCCGATCGGTACGGTCACCAAATAAAACGCATGAGAATCGTCAATCATGCACCTGTGAACAAGAGAATTAAAGGTATACACTGTTTAAGAAAAAGTTCTGACACAATTAAGCTCAAAATTAGCATGGTCATAGCTAGCAAAATGTTTCAAATAACGCAATGGTTTGGTTCCTGGCAGGGCATTTTAAATGACGAGTCTAACGTTCTGTTCACAATGTCTGTATTTTTCGTCTCTGTAATATACATGATCTATTATATATATTATATTACATTATAGGGCTTGGTACCTTTAAGATATAAAGAATATTTAATAGGTATAGGGCAAATAGAATAAACTTTCAGAACAAAAAAGTGAGATCAGTTTTTTCTTTCTTTTTCGCGTTCCACATACGTCACAGAGCACGATCTTGCCGATTGCTATGGCGAAAAATTTTACTATTTGTTAGTACGTTGTTTTTTCGCCAACAATTTCTTGGTCCGAACGTTAGCTTAGTTTAGGACTAGTTAGTCTGAGTTTAGGACTTGACTATGATCCCACCTGATAGAAAGAGGGCATGTAATTCATATCGATATTTTGCGGCTCAAAGGGCGTAAACACCAAAAAACAACTTTACAAGAGACATACACAGATTGAAAGAGAAAAAAAAACTGAGTACAACTTTATAAAAAGTGGATTTGTGAAAAATAATGGCGTTTACGCCCTTTCAGCCGCCAAGCATCGATATAGTCCTAGATGGTATGTAACTTCTGTTAGGATAATGAATTACCAGCCGTATTGATACGATGATGAAGTACCGGTATGAAGGTGATAAACACCATTGCTTCTTCATAAAGCAATTGCGTGATAGGAAAATTCGTATGCGACGGTTATTATAATTATAACGGTTTATTGACAGATCATAATTATACAGATCATGTACAGATCATACAAGTAATGATGGGTTAATAGCGCTATATGATTGCCTTTAAATTAGTTTATTTATTATCAGGCAATAAGTACACGGTAAATTCTAAGTTCACATAGCCTAAGAACCATATAACACAATTGTTAATATACCGGATGGCTGTTGAAAGGGTCCTGGGGTCAATTCCCGGCAAGGCAGAATTATGTCTAGGCAGATCTAGGCATCTTTGTATTATCCATGGTATCTATGACAGAGCAAGTCTTAGATTGTGGCTAGGAGTATACAGCATGATCAAATTCGTATGATCATGACATTACGTTTAATCATATAAATATGGCGGAACCATAATGACTGTTCTGAGGAACCCATTTTGGGAGTCACGGGTCTAAAAATGTGTCATCATCATGTTATCATAATTTCATAGCATGTCTTCTAGCTCGAGTACCTAACCTAATTAATTAAAAACGGACGAGTTTGTATACTGTATTAGGATTTAGTTAATCTATCTAATGTATTGTCTTATCCTCCTACATTTTGGGTATTCATACATGCCATTTGTTATCTTAGGTTGAGTAAAGCATTAATAGTGATATTCGGTATTAATTTGCATATCACTTTAATAAGGAACATTGCACGTGGGATATTAGGTTTCATAGGACATACTTTGATGAGCAAAACAACACTAGATTTGATATTGCCATTCATTTTTTAAGTACTTAGTAGTTGCTAAAATAACGATTTTTTAGCAAGCAAGTGTTTATTCTGTCGGCTTTTACTGACGTTCACTTAAACGATCAAGTTCAACAAGTCATATATGATTATTGAATTTGATTAATTAGTCAGGGATCCGTAGTAGGTACATTATTTTTTACTTTTTTTTTTGTCGCTGTGTACTTCCTATATTAATTACTTTGAAAATTGTCAGCAAAGAAGTTGGGCGTCTCATCAAAATAAGGCTACTCTCAAAAGTATAGCTTGACAGCAAGAAGAGAAAAAAAATGTATTAGGATCTTTGACTAAATCTTTTATTTCTTCCTCACTTGGTAAAATAGTAATATTGCTAACAATAAGTTTCGCCATAACGTTCTCAAATATGTGTGAAATTACCCAATTCCCATTTTGTCAACGTGGACCTTTACCTCTTCTATTGTGTGAAAAGGATTCTAACAATGGAACGATTATGGGTTGTAATGGTTGTAAAACCTGATGAATGAATACTTTGAGAACCACTATTAATAACGTTCATACATACTTTGCGTTACGTAAGAAAAAGCACTTCACGTTAATTATATTACTGAGTTTTCTCATACAATATCCATCTCAGTGTTTAACTAAGTACATATATGCAAGACAGTTAATTTTTCCTCTACGATTTATGTAACTAGCAATCGCCTGCGGCTCCGTCCACGTAGAAGGATTATATTTTTTATTGCCGCTCCTCTCCTATACATAGTAGTGTGATGTTATATAGCAATAGCCTTCCTCGATAAATGGAGTATCTTACACAAAAAAAAATCGATCCAGTAGTTCCTGAGATTAGCGAGGTCAAACAAAAAACTCTTCAACTTTATAGTAATATTAGTATAGAAGTATAGATTTAGGGAGGTTTGTTAAATCTTAAAGAGGGTAATTTTATATAAACGCACCCTAAGATATATCACATTCGTAAACGCACTCAATCAGAGTCTAAGCTAAAAAAATATCGACATGTTCTTGATCGGGTCTAGTAAGATAGTATCAGGCTTTATAAATATTGATAGAGTTGTCGCTAGGGTACATTACTAATGGGTTTATATTAGCATTAATAACCACTTTAGCTTTTAATACTACGCAATAGTTAAGCCGTTAATTAGGCTTAATGATTAAGAGAAGGATTAAAACGTGAGGTATAAAATATTATTATCATAGTTATGCCTTTTAGTGCAAAGTTTAAAGTTTAATTACAACCTAGCTATTGCAATAGCTGTTAGAGTAATAATAATTATTGGAAAATAAACTTTATTTAACTACATTACGATGACGCGTATGACAAAGGTTGTTATGCTGACATGTCACATAAAGTAACTTAGGTTGATCAGTGAGGCAGATTCAAGAGGTGAGTTTAATTGTTCTCGTGCTTGAATTATTCTTAAAAATGTACCATATTCTGTCTGTACGAGTACACCATTTCTGTGTTATCTACAAATTTACGACGCAGAGAATCCTGTATAGAATCTGTGAATGTGTAGTAGGTATCTGTAAATAGGAATCATCCGAACCTTGGTGTAATCAAACCATCACTAAACAATCCGGACTAAATTGATATTAAAATAAATTCTAGGTCTCCAATTAAGTTGGCTAAGTTTAAAATCTTTGAGTCTTTAACGTATTTCAAAATCAACACAAAAGACTCGAATGTAAACTCAACCTAATTACATATTATAAACTATTGTAAAGCGCACATAAATCATGAAAATTACATTTGTAACACCGTTGTCAATAGCGTAACGAAAGGATTGGTTGATCAAATTAGCAACCTAGATCAGTAGATAAGCCGCAATCGAGTTGTTGCGATCAAGATTTACGCCTACAAATAAATAAATTTATCTCAGGCAATAAATCTATGACAGGTGTTTGATATTAAGCAAAATGGCAGTCTAAATACGGCCTGCTGCAATTTATCAGTTTAATATTCTATGCTACGTTATTTTGCATATTACTTACTCTTTAAAGTAATATTTTAATATATACAATGACAGCGTATATGTGTTTGTCACTGAACTCCATCCAAACGGCTGGACCGATTTTAATTAAAAATTTGTGAGGTACTCGTATTTTAAAGGTATCGAGTATAGTTCCCGGCAGATGGTAATACCGAGATACTTCAAAGGATTAGTTTACGCATTAGATAATATATATTGAAACGTATATGAAAATTTAAGGTATGGAGTACCTGATGTGGAAAACTTTAAGAGACTTTTTTTTGCAGGAAATCATCCGCTTAGTGTTCTACTTATAATAATATTTAATTATACTGTGAAATACTTATAATAATGTTCAAAGGTCTGTAACATCCGTTAGACGGATTTGAATTCAGATAATTAACTCAATTTTTTTTCAGTTTATTACAGTACATTGGAATAATATTCTAAATGAAATTTGTTCAATTTTGTTCAACGTTGGTAATATTGGTTTCAAGTTTGAATTCTTCTCTGTTTCTACTGAAAAATATATATGTACAGCGAGGGTGAAACTGTCCTAATCCGTCCTTAATATTTTATCACAAGAAGGCACAAGGGGTCGTGATGAAAAATAGTCCCGGAGGTACTTTTGGCATGTAGCTGTCAGTGCCGCGTTTGTATTGTAAGGGTTAAGGTCCGATTCCATTAACCGTGACTAACGACTTTGACATACGCGATTTATACTTACTGCGACAGCGACGTAGTTTCGTCGTTTGTCACGTCCCAAGAAATTACTACTTTGGTTTCCAGTTGTATTTATTTCGACTAGAACTGAAACGAATCTTTTAAAAATGAATATACTAAAGTGTAATGTTGTGTATCGCAACAAATGCAATCGCGTCTGATGTTAATGTTTGACGTGTATCGTGTTTTACGGAACTGCTCCTTAAGGGTTACTTACTCGGTATCAGTGTGCCAGTTTTAGATGAAAGTTTTATAGGAAGCCCCCGGGTGGCTCTAGGTCAGTATCAAACGCGGCGTAACCCTAATAAACCTTGCTCCGTTTTGAAGTTTACACCTTCTGAGTGAAAAGAGCTTTAGCGATTCTTTTAAAGAGAATCTTTGAAGTCTAGAACTTGTAGTTGTTATAAACTGAACAATAAGAAAATAATAACAAACTACATTTTCTGAACTGCTCGATAAAATATTGTAGCATATTTTTCGAAGGAAAATAAATTAAAAATAGAAATTTTTTCGAACCTTCTCTTTGCTTGTATTCGTAGCTTAATAATGGGATGAAATCGGCAATCGTCCCTTGATTGGCTTGTTATTAGAAAAAATATGATCCAATGTTTTTTACTCGTGATACCGAGAAATGGAGATGGTATTTTTCACGTCGTTACGGCGTTTTCTCTCGCAATTGGTTGATTTATTATTGGCTTTAAACGATTAATGCCATTAGGTAAGGGTTTCATCAGATTTGATAACTGTAGAATAAACTGTCATGCTAGGAATCATGACCCATTGAACATCCAACATGAAAACCATTTCGTGCATTGAATTAGGGTAACAATACAGTAAATATATATAATACGAGTATATA
>DWOX01000436.1:0-10283 GCA_018251315.1 Nastra julia | reverse complement strand
ACAGTTGATGTTCTTCTAATTTTTTGGTATGTCCTTGTGAGATAATATAATTTAATTATTAAGCTAACATATCTCGACGTTAGAAGCGTAAAGGCCTATGTAACAAATCACAGGTTTACAGAAGAACCAAAAGAAATATCACATAGGCCCTTATACTTCTCAGGTATAGATATATTTCTGTTTAGTTTGGATCCTGTAGGTATATCTTGTAACCGTATATGCTTAAAGGAATTCATCTATGTTGTAGCGATATAAGCTTTAAACACCTCAGTAAGTAGAGCCTAAGTTGACAGGCGTGCCTTCGCACATGTGCCCGAATTTACCTCACTTAATTTTATGTACGTCTTGAAAATCCATACTGTAATATGGGTACAAAGGAATACAAAATGCTTATGAACGAAATTATAAAATCTGAGCGTGATTTTACTGATGCATTCGAATATACTGCAACATAAAGGTTTTTTCTGTACTATTCTAGATATTCCTTGTTAAATACAGGAATTATTAAGATAAAGGAGGAGATTACTAGAAAAAAACAAAAATCTAAAAATCGCCATTATAAGTACTGTAATTAACACTTCATTACAGTTGCGAAGTCAGAATGAATAATAAAGTGTTTTGTCTAAATAAGGAAGAAAGTGACTAATTTCCAACAGGAAATGAAGCGGACCTTCATTAAATACATCTGACTTGCGAATCGCGTTTCTCTCGAAAGATATATTACATAATAACCATTTCATACAAAAAGTGGAAAATTTAACCAACGTAATATTTATTATCACTATTACACACTACGTAAAATGTACTAATATTTATAGATGTTATAATATCCCTTCCATTCATGTACTACAACCTTTAACAATTGTTATCTGCCATTAAAAATTTAAAACCCGTCCACAAAACATTTTTTAATTAAAGTGAAAGAAGAAATTAATCTTCATTGCTTTATACTCGGTTGTGAAGGCGTAAATAAAACGAAAAAAGGAAGAAACACAAATAAAACTTCAAACGCACCTAAAAGGATTCCAACGTAAACAATGTCGACTCAACACGCCGGGTTTATCTGAAGGGAAATCAAGTCAGAAAGGCAAACATCTCCCAGCAAGTAGGTACTGGGGGTGAGTGACTCACTGGGCAAGAAAATGTTAGTTGATTTTTGAATTTCATACTTCACTGCTACCGTAAATATAAGAGCGCTCAATTGTGTAAGCAAGAACCATGAGGCAACACAGATAAGGGTTTATAGCATTATAAATTTTAGGATGGCGAAACAGATTTCATGTCCCGTCGTAACAATTGACACTAAAGGAGAAATCTGATTTACTTTCAATAACCAATCTCTTAGTGGACAATATTGCTATAGTAAAACAAGATTTTAGTTATATGTAAAGCATTTTTATTAGGTATATAAGAATTTTTTAATTGTTATTCAAGAGTTTCACAAAATACCAAGCTGCGAAACAGAGGCAACATTATGAAGCTACACTTTGTCTAGGAAGCCTCTTTAATTAATTGTACTTTCTTTGCTCTAGTAATTAGTTAAAAAATAGTTTTAAACAATTTACACACTCGAACGGCACCTAGAGATACAATTAATTAAACGGGCTAATATTAATTAATTTTAAACAATTGTAACCTGATTGTTCCGACTTATTTATGAAAACACAATAATATTCTACTCACTGACTTGACCGCTGCCAAATAAGCTAAAGATTGAGGCAGGAAAGCCTAAATTGAAGTGAAGTTTTCTCATTAATTTGATTACGTCGATCCCAGGCCGACCCGTGTCACAAGTTGCTTCATTAGTTACGCAACTTGCTGAAAGTAATCTTCGAGAATTACGTTTTGTACGACACAAATTACAAAAATTATTGTGACGTTTCTACTTTTTAATTTTAATTTTACAAAATAATTTATACCACTTGTTTTATTTTGCACATTTGCAAATAAAATTATTAGGATAGTTTTCATGCACCGAGGTGAATTTCAATATGATTTTACTGTCTAGCTTTATTATACAATATTTATTCTAATTCTGTAGTAAATTTGTACTATTTATTTATTAAATTCAATCAATTAATTTGATTAACGAAATGAAACCATTTCCTCTCCATAAATATCTCAAATCATCTACGTCATCAGCCTACGGTAGATTGAGGATAGGTATTTTAGTATAAAAATCACTGTAAGTTAAAACTAAATACCATAAAAAAGACACAGATAAATGTGTCGTTATATTGTCGATCAAGTGAATTACGTGTCTATGTGAGATTGATCTTCTTTAAATCAAAACAACTTTCAAATATTAGGAAATCGGCTGTTTGAGAAGCATTTGCATTTTTATAGCTCCGGTAATTTTTGTCGACAAAATTGCCAAATCCCGATTTAATTAGTGCTCATTCATTCCAAATTTCTAATTTTTTGCTGATTCTGCGGATAATGGTTCTACTTCTATAACATGTTTATATTACTAGTTAATTCTTCAATCATTTATTCTTTAAGATATCGAATCATTGATACTACTTTTAAGAAATTAATGTTAAAGCTGTCTGATATTAAAGCTACGATGCTACATGATACGATTGGCATAATGTACTTCGAATTCATTCAAGGTTTAAGTTAGCAGTAATCATGACATTTAACCCACCAATGTTCAACCTACGCACCCTCGGAAGGGTTGTCGGTTTTCCAGGATACTTTAATTGGAAGCTGTGCGTGTGTTCCAGGTATGATCTACCTGCGGTCGCACCTGGACAAGTACCTGGCCGTGGACTCCTTCGGCAACGTCACCTGCGAGTCGGAGGAAAAGGAGCCAGGAAGCAAGTTCCAGATCAGGTACCTTCAGATTTTGCCACCTCATCACAAAAAATCGAGAGAAATTCAAGACACAATTAGAACGACTTTCATTGTTATATAACTTGCAATGAATAGTTTACTTGTTTGTTTGTATATAAAAATTCCTACATATCTAATATTTTTAATAGACATGAGTTAAATGTAGCAGTAGACTAAAATTACAACGGAAAAGATTTTGAGGATAATTTCATCGTTTTTATGTTGGACATTTATGTTATAAATAAATTATGGATCAAGTTTACGTTGGATTCGATATCTTTGCAGTGCATCGTTCTTAGCATATTTTAATGCATTTGTAAAATACTTACTCGTGATGTCATTAACCTTGGTCCATGCATCAGCCCCCAACCATCAGTGGTGTTCGCAGCTCAGCACCAGCTGACGTAACGCCTCCCACGAGCGACAGCCTCCGATCAGCGATCTTCGTTATTGGTTCAGCGTGATGTCATTCGCGAAAATAAATAAAAACGCTTACCACAGCCGCGACTGCGACCGCCCGCGCCCGTGACTAATTTATTTGCGAGAAATTACATGCACAAGTTATTACGCCAACTGACAAATAAGTTACATCCATAAATCACTCAGCGGAGCGTATTTTTAAACATGCAGTAACCGCATCCTTCAATATAGATATAGAGGCTTAACCCGCGGCTCTGCTTGTGTAAGTGACCAGTTACGACATCGATTGTTACCGAGACATGGATGTGTATGGCTATCCTTAATTAAACGTAATATTCAGTGCAACATTCGGTACTTGTGAAGATTCACGTTCTTCGCACTTCTGCAATATGTGTTATATCCAATGCGATAAGATTAATGATGTCAATTCAAAACAACGTTGTGGTATTTTGTTGACATAAAGATATTGTCGCATGCCTCCATTGCTTAGATGGTAGGTACTGCGTCGTCAGCGTTGTGTACGGGCCACACTCCGCCGCCGCCACCGCCGCGGAGCCGGCAAACAATACCGTGTTGACATTCACTTATCAATTGTCATCTGAAGATCCTCTGCGATTTGCGTCGCTCTGCATTTACGACGCACTTTCTGCTTTAATTTTGTTCATAGCTTCATGATCAAGTCCACTGTCAATTATATTGTCATTAGGTAAACCATCAGAACCACAATATCATAAACGAATTTCTCTGTTCTTTAATTGTTTAATTTAATTGTTCGTAATTTCGATTTGTATCCTGCCATGCGCTGAATAGAATTCATAATTGTTTGCTGTAGTTTCAATTTGTTCTGTGACTATTATGTTATTGTCACATTAAGACTTAGCATCCACTTAGGAAATGCTTTCCCATTGCTTAGGCTTAACTGATACTATCATGATTAATAATGACCCTGAACGAGTATAAGTCATTGAATGTGAGTACATTTATTAGGATTATTGCCCACTTTCTGTGAGCAGGACATGAATAAATGATAGCAGTTGTATCTAGCAGCTGAAACGTACTTATTTTAGAATATGTTGACCTCAATTCAAATGACAATGTTTGACTTTAGTTACACAACTTAATTTGAAAACTCAAAGTTTTTTAGTCGAGTCGCAAATTGCAGTAGTTCCCTAATTTTTAAGAAACTGGTTTCTCATTTCCAATTCTCCAGTATTTTCGCCGATATGTTGCTAGCAACATATCTAACGTTTAGTCTGTTAGTTCTGATTCAAGCGTAGTTATCCATATCGATGCTTTGCGTCTCAAAGGACGTAAACGCCATTTTTTTTTAAATCCACTTTTTATACAGTTGTAGTCGGTTTGTTTTCTTTATCGATCTGTCTAAGTCTCCTGTATAGTTGTTTTTTGGTGTTTACGCCCTTTGAGCCGCAAAGCATTGATATATTCTTGCTTGTAATACCTGCTCATACCTCGTACCGTACTTCTCTACAGACAATACCTTCATGTCGGTAGCTGCGCAGTCCCGGCTCCGGCCGGCGGCTGACGCGTGAAGGTCTCCCGCGTATCATATGTTTTCGTTCACTGTGCGAACGCAGCGCTCGTGACAATACCTGTTATGAGTAGGTTACTGCGCCTTACTGCAGATACTATCTATTATGTCACTTCAACGATACTGTTGCCTTTATTTTGCAGCACAAGTACTGGTTTATTTGACTAAAATTAAAGGTCGTTTCCACGACAATCCATGGCTTAAGAAGATTCAGGTTAAATGATTTAAATCCTCCTGGTCCTATTGTCTCGTTGCAGTTGTACCAATCTTTTATCCTTATCTGAGGCCCCGTCGAACGATCAGTCGTTGAAAGATTAGCTGGGGGTAATGCAGTAGTACCACTATGGGGAGTTGCATAAAAAGCATACAATCTGATCTAAAGTAATAATAGGTGTTTAAACGCTCCATTTACATATTTTTTGACTGCAATAAATATTATTTTTAACTTGTAAATTACTTACTGACAGTGAAAGTTAGATTCTCAATATTAAAATTTAGACAGCGGCGGCAGGTGCAAGATGTAGAATATAAAATGCACTGAATTATTTATTCAAATCGCCGATAAACCGCGACGGACGATTCACATTAATAACGATTCGAAAATATCTGGTTTCGGGAGAAATTGACAAATCATAAGGGCCGATGGTAATAATATGCAAATATTTATTGAGCAACATGAAAACAAATAAAAACTAGCAGGCTGTATATCATAGTATCATACATTACAAAGGTCACGCAGGGTACAGAGGACTCACATTTGAATCTGTATAAATACATAATAGAATCACTAGAAACTTCAATTTATGAAGCGCGCGAGTTGCCTCCATCCATATGCATGAGCACTGCGCGGTAACAATTTGATGGGTTGTCTTCTCTGTGAGTCGTCAATTCAAGTGTTTATTAGTTTCGTTGATAAAGAGATAATAACAACGATCAGGACGGTCGTCAAGTACCTGCAGCTCCCGTCTCAATACAACGGATTATTTTACGGCGTTTCGTTAGTTGAGGTAGCTAATTTCAGAAAGATTTTGAACAATTCATTTAACATTTTATGTAAGTTATAAATAGTTCCTAATTATGTAAAATACTTTCATTATTGTATTCGATTAATGTAATGCACTTTTAATGTTAATCATTTTATACCTGTAGATGTTTTGTCACGTAGAGTCAGTGGTAATGGTTCGCATCAATTAAACAATTCTGATTATTGGTTGCACGTTCGAGGAATACGACTGTGTATATACAATTTTATTTATGTGTGCATATCCATTACGTAACTACAAGGACCTTTTTTGTTCTTGTGTTCTTGTATTCGAACAGCATGCCCTTATTGAGATTGTTCAGCGGAAGCGAATATCTCGAGTCAACGAGCAAAAAAGCGTTATCTCGACTCAACTAATATGTCAATTGGCAAATTTAACCTCTTTATTTTAGTATCTCCAAAAATCAATAGGTTTCTATCTATTGTTCCAGAAATATCTCGATATTCTTAAAGGACCCTTTTTGTCATGAGCGTTGTGTAATTTATTATCTCTCTCATCATTCGAGGAGTGTTGAACGAGTACCGCAAGATGATATTTGTCCAAGCTACCGGTCAGGGCGAGGTGGAGCTCAGTATTATTGAGTTGTTATATTTCACAGATCTATAAAAACTTCACCGATTATCATAATCGACAGGCTTACAACTATATTCGTTATTCGAGTAAATATTGTTAATAACATTTTCATTCGTGAATGATATCAAGACGTCCACTGCACTAACGTTCTCATATTCTATTCTATTCGAAGAACATTTGTTTACCTAGCTTCTAATTTTTAGTCTTCATTTCATCTTGACAACTAATGTTCTTCTTGTGCTCATCAACTGTAAAACCTTTCATTTGCCGTTACGATAAATATTCAAATTAACGTCACGGGGAACTTCCAGTGGTTCTGCTCAGAAGATTGATCATCTTCCTTCTGATTTACAAAGCTAAATACCTCCAGTCTTTTGTATGATGACCACGATGACGAAGTATCTGTTCCAAGCTCTAATTTACTTCATCTAAGGAAGCTTAATATAGTAAAAAAGACATTTTTTCTTTTGTTAACAAACACAAGCCAACTATACATCAAACACAGATAAACTGTCAAAAACATAAAAGCTAAAGTTGTTTAACGACTCCGTGATTTGGGTGTAAAAAACAGCTTATTTCCAACTCGCACACTTCCAACCAAATATGGTGCGGGCGACTTGTTTGCTTTGTGTATTTACATCGGAAATTGCCAGGCGCCGTGTGTTTGATACATTCAGCGGATTCTGATGTTTGAAAAAACTAATATTATGCTGTTAAAGAAAGAAGACAAAGCACGGGTAGTGGCAAATAAGAGAGGCTAATAGGTATAATACTATGGACTTCAAAAGGCTGATGGATAGACGCGGGCTTTTGAGCTCGAAAACTTAAGGCTCACAAGTTCTTAAAGAAGATTGGGAAGTGACCTAAGATATGCGTTATAAATATATGAATTGAGGAGAATAATAATAAATTTCTGAAAGCAATGCTAAGATTTAACAATTACAAACGTGATCGCCTGCTACATGGGTACTCTGCGAAGCATTTATTCGGCAGCAGGGATTATCGCGAGGACCCGGAATTTTATGTTCGGCAAAATGAATGCCGTAAGGCTGTATAATGGCATAACGAGAGAGCAAGCACAGATTATGCAAACAGGGCGACCGGCGACGTCTGCCGGCGCGGCGCGGCCACTACCGGTCCAACTTGATCAACTATTAACAAACTGAATGGGTGATATTCTAATCATTTAAATAGTGACGTACCGCTGTAACGCTTGATCTTCTTTCATTGACAGGCGTGTACATGGTGCCTTTTCTCTACTTTCTTATGGACATTTAGCCTTTGAAAAACAGCAGAAGTCAAAACTAGAGCTACCTAATGAACTACATTTACCTGTATAACATGTAGAAGTAATACATAAAATTAGTTTAGACACTTATACGAAGTGCACTTACATAAATACTTTAATTGTATATTACTTGAGATAGTCAGTCATTGAATGATCAGCACAGTGGGAGATGTCGTCATCACGTGCCCACGCGACTCCGCCGCGACCGTAAATGGAGGATAAAGGTTTTATCTAAAACATCACAAAGTAACTAACACTTGCCATTCATTTGAACTGTTCATATAAAACTTTACTTCTTGTCTAGACTAGAAGACTAGTACAGGCTATTTTCCACAGAAATACCTTTATAGAAGTAAATTAAATAATGCCGTCCAGTATTGTACATATTCCGCACGTCGCAGCACACACCAGGCAAATCTCGGAGCTGGTCACGTCGGCAGCATCCCGGCAATAGCGAGTTATAGTTAGGTAGGTCCAACGTTTGCGTATTAAGAGTTTAAGACAAAACCTGGCTGCGGCGGCCGTCCGCAAACCAGTTTGGACGCTACACACTACGTGCTATAGAAGTCTGCCGAGCTGCGCGCCCGAGGAACCGATATTATGCTCTTAAAATATTCCCATTACCGCTTCCACGACTATAAATAGACGGGAAATATTGTATTCGAGATGGAAGGTTATTTTATCAATAATAGCCTATTACGGAGCCTCTATAGAGCTGCGAATCGGTCGAATAAATCTCGCACCGCGGCGTACGGCGCCGCTCGTCAGGATATCAATAATAGGTAAATGTCGCGGAGACTATCGGAAAATGCAGAGATAAATGCAATAGCAGAATTAATTGATGATATTTTATCAACGATTACTTGTATCTTTCTTAAATACCATTATTATTACTTTTGGATTAATCCAATTTCAATCCAACTTATTTGTAAGTACGTCGCGTAGTAATGTAAGTACCGCAATATACATATTGTAGTGAAACATAGAATATCAATATTAATAAAATGTATTTGAACATGAGTCGGGACGGGACGCGAGTCGATTACATAATACGTGGCCAGTGTTGGCCAGCACGTGCCACTGCCCACGGCCGGCTGTCAACTGCGACAAAAAGGTAATAAATCCAAGAGCCGACAAGATCTGAAGTTCCAAAGCGTCTGGCCATTGTCTAAACTGTTTGTGTGGTTGTCGGGGAGCCGGGCGGTGCGGCGGTGTAGGCGCGTCTAATGTGTCGCTTCGAATACTGCTGGAGGTCAGTCCGATAGCTTCAATATTATTCATTCCTTATGAGCAGGACTAACATCTATGGCTGCGAATGCTTGTAATTCCGTTTTTACGTTTTCCGTAGTCACTTTAAAATCCATAATCGCAGTCTTCCTTCTTTAAACAATATCGATGTTAGTTATCACAACGGTATTAAAAACTTGGCCGATGACATTAATTTTTCCTCGATGACGTCACGAGTATGTTCGGACCGGAACACCTCTCCGTATTATTATATTGTTCTCAGCCCTGTCGTGATTATTCAAATTTTTCATATCATTCTGCGAGGTGTGGCTTGTTTACATCTCGCAATCCCTTTAATATTAAGTACTTAGCAAATCTTTTAGTTAAAAGGAAGAAAGAAATATCTTTCTAAAGCAAAGCATCAAGCTGCTAATTTTTAAAACATTTATTAGTCCGGTGATTATCCTGTTTCCTCTCTGTCATACGTTTGTTGAGTTAAACTCTCAAGATGTTTCTTTGTCCTTCCTTCCTCCTTCTTAATTATTTCCAAATACATATATCCTTACGCCTAATCTGAAATCGTGGAACCTAAGCCACAGTTGTATGATCATGTATATCGAATGGATTATCAATGGAATTTGTCATAACGACGAGTAGGCAGTTCGCTTGAATAATATCTAGTGTCGCAGTCACGTTAATCGTGTCTAAACATGTTATTGATTTCTTTTGATTGACTGTTTTATACCTACTGTACGTTGTCCATGCCTAGTGGATTGCATGCATGTAGCACAATAGATTAAAAATATAAATAATGATATCATCGAACAATCGCTTCGACCTACTGTTTTCCGAATCACAATCGGCTGATAAACAAATAAGGTTCTAAGATTTATAAAGTTCATTCATTCTTGAATCATTACGGTTCATCATCGGGAACGAACATAGTCGGCTCTTCTGCAGAGGGGTAAAGTTAAAGTTCCACTTCGCGGGGCAGGTAAGTGCGGCTGTCATCACAATGTCAACAGTTACCTGTCATATTATCAGCTTTCTGAAAGACAATTACAAAACAAAATTGCAGTTCCGTTCTTAGTTAGGTTAATGAGCTCGTAATTTATATCTCAATTAGTCAACATTATTGGTGTTCTGTATCGTCGTGTTAATTGTGCTGACGTTTTTGTTAATAGTAAAAAAAATGTTGATTTGGTTGTTGGTATTGATTGGCGATTGTCTCGCGGGCGCGGCGCTGGTGGTTCCGAACCAAACACGAGTGCCAATTCGTCAGTGTCGGCACGAATCAGCGAACAATCGATCAGTCGCCGGCGCAGTGGGTGGGTGACTCATTAGAGCC
>DWOX01000435.1:0-10292 GCA_018251315.1 Nastra julia | reverse complement strand
GGTTGATTTTGGGGTTGATAATTTATATAATCCTTCCACGCGGGCGGAGCCGCGGGCGATCGCTAGTTATAAATAAACAACAAAGGTTACTTCAACTAGACTAATACGTTAACGCATAAGCCGTAGACAGTACAAGATTGCTTCGCCACCCTGTACATGCAGTCTTTCTGTTGTCCTAACACCCACAACACAGATAACGTTGGCGTTAGACTATGAGCTTGTGGCATTATTTCTCCTCTCAAGGTAAAGGCTAGTGCGTCAGAGATATTCCTAAAGACGAGCAGCGTGCGATCGCGATAGACTCAGTGACAGCGGTATACTCGTTGGCAACAATGGCTAAACCGTGGGACGTCTGTGAACTCCGCCCGCCGCTCTTTTTGCACGTTCAAATGCCCGAGTTGCCAGAGAAACAAGATTATATAAAGTTTTGTAGGGAATGTGCCCGTGGCCAGGTGTTTGCTTTTGCTGCACTGAGGAGAACCACCCGCTGTGGTATTTCCATGTTAAACTGTTACGCCGTGAGTTGCGGATTAAAAGTCAATTTAAGCAATTAGATCGTATACTTAATTGTAGGTATTACAAGAATACATCATTGAGAATTTCCATCTCGGAGAACTGATGTTTACACTTAAAAGGTTTTTTCTATTATGCACTACTGTCCGATCCCAGAAAAAAGTGGAGAAAAAATACATTAGGACCATAGAAGGGGAACGTAACTCCCCAGATGTACTCTCAATTTATCTCTCTGAAACAGAGAGGCCGACTAAATTAAATATTCAGTATTAGGACCTAACGAACCCTAAACCTTATGACCTAACAGTAACAATCGACGCTGTTTACCTTTTAAATCAAACATGTTTACGTCAGATATGTCAAAGCTATTTCGAACCATAAAATTACATCTGAACAATACCTGGACGGGAACGAGGAACGTGAGGTGATTTACGAGCGTATTTGATTGAATGGATGCTGATAGTCTGGGTGGGCGCACGCTGCTCCTACTGATTGCGATTTTGATTTATTATTATTGAATTTGCAAATTGTGCACCATATTGATATTGATAGAGTGACCAGTTATTATCACGCTGTTAATGGAAGTGAAAGTGTTGAGACAAAAAATGATGTATGACGAAGTTTGACCAGCCTTCTCCTTAAAGTGAAGGTGTAAATAACAGCTGATATGACGTGGAAACATAACATTGATATTAAGCTTTCGTAGTTAATAACTGCTCTGGCTGACAAATAGAATCGATGATGTATGTATAGTACAGTAAAAAGCATTTCTATTTAAAAGTATAGATCGTTGTAGTAACTCTAGTTGAGTATACTACTTAGCGGAGCTTTCGGAAGCGTAGCTTAAATATGAAATATCATGTGAGGATAACAAATATGAAAATGAATTTTAATGTTCAACGATAGTTAATATTGAAGTTTATCGTCCATCCGTAATGCTAAAGGCATCGACGCATTGTCACTCAAGCAGGAAGCTGGAGTTCCAATCCATATGATGGCTCAACTATTATATTATATTAAAATGTTAATAAAGATGCATTGTGAGCAAATAAGCGGCTATTGAGACGTTTCACGCCGACTCCGATAAGCATGAGTGACAGGCGAGCATGCAGCATGCACTACGGCAACATTTGCATCGCTGCCTCGGGACAGAGAAATTCTCAACTAACAATCGATGCCTACCGTGCATCAAGAGAAATAACACTGTAATACTACATAATGACCAATATCAGTTTATTACATTGGCAAACTACAAATAAACACGCATTTACGGTAATACTCGTAATACAAACCGTTGTACAGTTATCATGAAATTTATGTTAAGTCGCGGTTTTCGAATTAGTAACCGCAGATTAGATCGGAACAAACACGCATTCACACTCAGATGACTTAGACTTAGAGGATTGAGAAAGAGAACGTTTTTATAGTTACTAAAATAAACTTTGAAAAGTAAAAAATTAAACCCAGACATACTTATTTCTGAATTCCATTAGTTAGAGCTCGACTATAATTCCACTTGTCTTAAATAGTAAATCGCATAAGTACATAAAGTTAACGCAATCAGATTTTAACAGACAGGCACGTACTAACAGCATAAAACACACTAGAATTATCATTATTTTGTTTTATTTAAACGTGTATTTGCACTAGAGATCGGCACAGTGGGAGCTAAGCAAACATGAATGCGATATTGTTATTCCATACATAGTAACATCCTCAGCCATAGTGTATGCAAAGTACTCGTATGCAATAACATGTTCGTTAGTGCACATCACCCAGCGTGAGCCGGCTTCGCGTGACTAGACATACTGAGCACGATATAAACTTCCCATGCTTCCTGCTTCTGTCTGCACTTCAAATACGTAATAATCAACGCGTTTGTACTGAGATTTGCTGGGAATGCTGATTCGGAGGAAATAATTTGTTACGTCCAAATGTTATTTTACTGTTACATTTACCGCTTCGTTGTACAATTAGTCCAGGACATGTATATTGAATACAAGGCATATTTTCTACACCTTCTGTTGATGTTTCAATATTATATTGAAGTGAGTTGAAGTGAAACTCCTTGATGGATTTCAGAGACGTAAACAGGGGAATAGAATGACAGTCAGAAAGAATTACTTTTAAATATAGTTTCACTTCCTCTGCATGCGGACTTCTGCTTTTGTCTTTTTAACTGACTACTTTGTATTACAAGGGTGTACAACTCTTTTATATTATGTCTCACGATCGAATATTTTTCGTAACACAAAACCCTTTTTAAAATACATTCCGTAGAACGCGACTTATTGTACTTACTTAATGCATCGTATGTATTTCTTATTTTTACTGATTTAAATATTTTAATACCAACTCCAAGAAATACTTTTACTTATTTGGTTAAGTCCAAATAAGTGTTGGCAATATTTTATTTCACTTTTTTTCTATTTTTAAGCTAGCAGTATAATGTTACGAGCAAATTTTTTAAATACAATGGACCGTAGTCAATACTTGATTTACAGATTTACGTTAAGAGGTAAAGAGGATTTATTTTGTATCGCAAAACATTGCGAAGAATGTCGATTTATGTACGATATATTTAACGTTGACGTAGCAAACGAACGTCTAAATCTTAATAACAAACATTGGACTTCGCCCGGGAATTTATTATAGCACTTAGCAGATGCTGTCAACTTTGCTACGGCATAAATGAAAAGTAAATAAAGATGGCAGTAACCCCTTTGCGGCCAACTACAGGGCAACTTTTTTCCTTATGAGCTCATTCTACCGTGCTAATCAATTGCGGATTGGCGAAGAGGTTAGTGCCTCACTAATATGGCTAAAGTCTTATGCATGCCTAAGATTTTAGTTGTAGTCCAATACGCCGGATAGTGCGGATTAGGAAAATTTACCCCACTTCGAGAACATTCCACCACGAAGGAATGTGTTTCTAGCAGGAAACAGTAGATATTTAATATCATAAACATAGAAATAATAAACAGTAATACAAAAGTCAGATAATACGGAATTTGAATTCAGGCTCTTCATGAGAGAGAAACGTTTAAAAAGCAATAACTTCTTCGCTTCACTTTCCCAGTTAAGTAACATATTGCAATAAGTAAAAAGAGAAGTATTATGAAATAGTCCGTTTCTTGCTTTAGTATCGGGCATATCGGTATGTCGTAGGATTCACGACTAGCCGGGCTCCGGGCCGGCCGCGGCGCCTGCTAACGACATCGTGCATTTCTTGTGCTATGGTTCTGGCCATGAGCGACTTGCGTAGCTTTGACTAGAAATAAGTTAAAATATTGACGCCAACTGTCAACTGTAAAAGTAACCAATTGTAACTCCACAAAATAAATCGGATTGCTTCTATATTCGTCTCTTTAAAACATTGTTTTTTTTTAAGTGTTATAGAGAGAAGCACACAGACCACATTTTGAATATAATAATGACTTTTTCTTTTAAATCAAATTCTCTCAAAGCAAATCTTTAACTAGAAATAGAATTGATATTCTCTTTGAAGCTGCGATGAGAAATGCAGCGTTAACATCTGCATACATTTATAACAATAAAAAACTGGCATTAGATCAGTCAGTGATACGTTCATAACTTGAGTCCTATCAAGATCCCCGTGTACAGTGTACTCAAGGAACGGACGACAAGCGCAGTCTCTGCATTCCGGCCAGAGCCTAGATAAACACGCGAACGAACCTTTCCAGAATTAAAACGAACACTAATTTATACCGCAGAATGCAAGCGGCATGTATTGCAGGCATTTAATGAGTTATTTAAACCGAATTCTCTTTAGCTAGCGGAATAAAATACTATTTTTTGTAACCTGACCTTTAATCCCGAATTCCGAATGTTTTAAAATGTTTGAAGTCCCGGCGAAGTCTGTGGACATTATTGTAAAATAGAAAAGCTATTTAACTCAACTATTCATTTGTTTTATTAATGATCGCACGATGCAAAAATTAATTACATGATTTGTTTATGTTGATACTTTTCCAAATCTAGAGAAAGGTGCGCTTCACGCTTCATTATAACGAATATCGTGAAACAATAAAACGAAACCACATAATTAGATATACCAAAGTAATGATACCACGAGGTCGCTGCAGTAACATGACCAAGGTGCGGAAATTTATTCTATTAAATTACGAATCCAAGACAATGACAGTGAGTATCTACGACGCGATGTGTGTCCATTTTTTGTCACACTTTCACTGTAATTTATTAAAGGATAAGATTACGGTGAAAGTGGTAATGATGTAGGTAGAGTAAGTAAGAATAAATTGTTTATTTCCGCTGTATTGACTTCAGTCACATACACAATATGAATGAATATGAACAAGCTTAACATCAATTTAAATACATTCGATTTCAAATAGTACATAATTCGAATCAAATATAGATGAGAGATTGATGGTGCTGAAAGTAATTCTACATTGTTCTAATTGAGAAATTTTTCGTCTACGTCGTACTTCTAACATCAAAGCTGACCAAACGTGATCGTGAATATTCGGTCGTAGATCACTGCAATATTCGCGCGCAATGACACGTACGATATGAGCCATGCATGAGCGACAGCTCGTGAAAGGCGAGGTATAAATTCACACGTATTCGAAAACAAATGGCCCAGTTGTATCAGATAATTGGGTCAGGCGAGCAACCTGTTGCTCACAGTCTCACACGCATTGTCTCGCGTCTCGTGCGCTGGCGGTCCCGTTAGCGCTCGGTCAAGTTCGACCCATTGTGACGTGCTTCTTGGCTTTGTGACATACGGATTTACTACGCTCGCGGCCGTACAAAGGTTCGGAGATTAACATCGTGATCGAGATAACTGGACACGCTTGACCCGACATTCCGTGGAAAGTGTAGATGTGATAGATTTAAAAGTTTATACATTTCTTTGGTAAGAGTTTTTTCCTACTTTTAAGTACAGTAAAATAGGCTCGGTAAGGTATTAAATTCAGACATTTTTTTGTCTATTGTAACTAGTAATAGATTAAAGCAATTTAGTACTACATCCGCTGATATTTAGGTATAAATTTTTCTACGCTGCAATAACTATAATATTTTTACATAAGCATTTATTTCCATTACATCTCCCTCTAGACCGCACTAAATTTTAAATGTGTACTATATGTGTTAGCGACCATATAATTTAAATGATAATAAAATTGCAGCCAAGCTACGTTCACGCCAAATTATTGTCACGCACAAATTTGCTACGAAAGTGGATCAGAAAGTTCGCTACGAGTGCACGCACGTAGCGTTTATTTTTACGACGAGATTTAATTTCAATCTTATCTATAGTGGACTTGATCTTAACGAACATCACTTACTATGCGCCATCTGATAATCAAGTAGGCATACAACCACGTGCCGCTTTGACCCGGCGGCTGTCATCAAACGGTTTTAATGTTTGTCCATAATTTCCATTTGTGAGGTAACGTGCAGTTTGTTCGCTTGTCGAAGATGCCAGCGACCTCTGTATATTGTATTCAACAGAATTCTCGTCATATCTTAGATTCCGTTCCTTGTGTGTTCAACGTTTCTTCGTGATTGTTGTATATTTTATGTTTGACTAAAATTGTTATTCGTATTTACAATATGTCCTATACAAAGCTTTATGTTGCTGACTAGTGTCCCTTTTTTAGTTAGTTAAGTATTCGAAAAAAGTCTGAATAAATAAAATTCTAATTAATTTTCTTTAGAATCTCCATCTTTCTTAAGATTAAGCATCACCTATTGTGATTCAAATAATAAAAAATAACAATCTCCAAGACACACAAATCATCTTTTAACCAAACCCAAATTAAAGCTCAGCTTAAGATCTACAGCTTCACTTTAGATCCGTTCTGGACGGCCGATATTAATCTACGAAATGGCCATGACATGGTATTTTCGTGTAAGTCGTATTATAGAGTTCGTTGTACCAGTAACTCGGTGGCTACCAGTGAACTCTATTGTTCTCAGGTACCCAAGTCTGACGGTCACGGTCGCTAATTGGGGAAGTGATTTGTAAATTTTAAGGTCAACTGTTGCTTTCTATTTCAATAAATCATCTATTTATTTCTGAATCAGTTTTTTTGAGGTCCTCTAAATTATGGTTTCGACAATTGTTCGTATTGTTGGGTGAAATAGGACGGCCGTAATAGGTCTTTAATACCGTCACCGCATTCTTGTAATCAAATTATAATATAGAAATTATAATGTAGTCACTTGTTACTATTTAGCTATTGAGCACGGTACATCATCAAACGATCTTCGCTTACAACAAAATTATTATTGCATTTATGTAGTTTTCCGCTGAGGTTTGTTTCGCTATGACTAAGCTAAGTTTTAAGGAATTCGCTTGTCATTAGATGGATTGGATGTTTAGAATTATACATCTATTTACTTGCCTCTTTTCAGTGGCGTGAATGAGTTATTTTAATTCACACATGATGAATTGACTTGCACACAGTGTAGCACTGAAGAAATTCTGGGCAAGTTCCTCCTGAATCTATTTTTTTATGCTATTTAAGCTTAGTAAAATGGCGATTATTAATTCTCATTCTAGTTGATAAAAATACCGTTCGCCAGATTAATAATGCTAATGAAGGGAAATAATCACGTAATCGTGTGAAATTTTACATAAACGCTATTCTATTTTCTTTTATTTCCCATGACTTAAGTCAAACACCTATTAGTGTTCGAGTACAAAAAGGAAGCGCGTACATTTTTATGAGTTAACAATTAAAACGATTGAGTTGTAGTCTAGACAATTACTTAATGAAGCATGGGAGCTAGTTCTGGTATTGACAATGTTGTGCTCTCGTAGTATTTCTATAAAATTAATATCAATATCGTTGATATAAAACACTAGTGAACAAGCTTGTTAACAATCGATATCACTTATTCGATAAATTGTTGCTTGTTATGTATAAACTATAAATGATCCATCCAATCATGATTGAAAGATTGGGTTTACCTGAATAATTGTGTCAGTTTCGGCTGTGTTCGTTAAATTTTGTCGCTTACATGTGTGAACCAAATAATTCTTCCACTCAAGTTCATTAAGCGCAAGACAACTTTTAACCTAAATTCAAAAATATAAATGTTTTATAACGACGTATTTACAGTTAAATTGGGCAATTTGAGAGTATATTAAGCCTACACGGTGGCTGGAGCTGCGTTACCGGTGCGACACGCTAGCGTGCGTTGTGATGTAACCTGAATATAACTGTTATGTTCATTATGTGACAACGTAACACGTCACCCATACATAATTTATGACTTTACAACTATGCTTTTTAATTGCATCCGCGCTCGTTGCGTCCCGTTTCATTTTTGCATTGTCTTCAACCAGCTTAACAGTATTTGAACAAAGGCAATTGTGTAAAGATTTCTATCGAAATCTCACTCTAACGCTTAGATGGCGGTCAACGGGAGTTGAGAGTTCTTGTAGCATACATTTTAATTCTGTTGATACAGTTAACTTATCTTGTGTGATAATGCAAATGAATATTTATAGCTAAGTAGTGGGCAGATAAATACAATGAAGTTTAATTAGTTTAATTCATCTGATTAATGTTTTTTTTAGTTATTTGACTTTAGTGGCTAATAAAGGAAATTAATGTCATTTACTTAAAGTTTAATCAAGTACAGATATAAAATAAATGCGACCTTAATTTTTGAATTTTATTATTGTTGAACTGCAAATTGGCGAGAAAGTTGTGTACTAAATCTGAAGCACCGTCTAATATGAAGTGCAAATTGTTTTAAGTGTTCAGGCACTTTTCAAAGGAAAGATAATTGACTTTTCTACAAAACAAACAATCCACTGTGTTCACTTACGATACACCGATGTGTAATTTAGATATTTATTGAATGTGTTAAACCAAGCAGAACATTATAAAGCAATCGAAAGCTGTTCAATTCATTAACCATGCATAAGAATGATTTCAGCTGTTCTCCGTTTAAAGAATACAACAATCGTTTTACTTTCACGTTTACTAATAGTCATTCATCTACTTGGTAAAAAGACTAGTGAAAGCGATTTGTATTGCAAAAAAATAAATGAAAATTTGTGTCACTTGCTTTCCTGGTGGCTTCGACCGAAATAAGATGGTCTTGACCTTCATTCGTAGTGCAGTTAACATGGATACGTGTATGCGTATGCACCCATCGAGAATTTTTATTGAGCATTATTTCATCGATTAAGTTCTTACGACAATATCGTGGTAAGTGCGACAGGAAGAGCCGTGGAATTCATGTTAGTTAGGACCATCAATGAGTTCGTGTTTTGGAGTGTTAAACATTAGTAGATATAATTATATTATAGGAGAGTTACTATAGGTATTCGAAAGTTCGAAAGTCGAAATAATTTTACTAGATATTAGTTAGGTATATGTACCTATCTAAAATAAGTGTAGCGGAGATTGATTTATCTATTTAATGGCTACCATAAGTCCATAATAGGTAACAAGAAATTCTCCATTTTAAATACGGTATTCATAAAAGGAAAACTCTCGGACTCTCCCAAGGTTATAACTTTCTTTATTTTTGTTTCAGGTGGTTAATCCAAGATGAAGGGCAAAGCGCTGGTCCTGGCGCGGCTAGCGTTAGTGTTACTGCAAGCTTCGTTCGTATTTGGTGAGTATCTTATTTATTACTCAAACAAGCTGTTTTTTTAAGTTTTCCCGAAGTGTTAATACGTAGAGCTGGTTAAGATAGGTGTAATAATAGCTATATAATAACGTAAGGTTGCCAAAGGATTGGTAAAAAACGAATGTTTGACAGTTGACATAAACACTATAGTTGTTGTAGGTACTTAGTTATTTAATTTTTGTTTATTATTGGAACCATAAATACTTATTTGGTCAAGAGCAACGAGACTGTTGTTGACCACAACTCCAATTCTCTCTACAAATACTTCGACACTAAAGTACCTCGGTGCTATGTAAGTTTGCACTAAAACGTTCCTGCGAAAGCTGTAAGTATTTGTGAAAGTGCGTTTCATTGTACCGATTTTATAGGTTAGGTCGTAAAAGATGCCTTGGGCACGATACATTGTCAATTCAATCTCTTGACTCTAAAAGCTTCGATGTTATTCTATATAAATTGTAAAATGCATTAGTCTCGGTTGTGTGCAGCGTGCCTTGAAGTGTGAAACAATAGTTAAGTTTTATAACATTTTATTTTTAATACCCACCTTTAATACCAGCGTCATTTTCATCCGATAATTACTGTTTCTTTGGGACCTTTCCTATAAGGGATTTCTGTTATTTTATTTAATTAACTACACACGTACAAGTCAAATCTATATGTATATTGGTTAAAACCACATGAAATCGTTTTAATTATTTATATACAATCATCGTTTTAATGTAGAATCTTATATTCTTTAAAATACATACAAAGTTATACGCACATAAGTTATAGTTAAACGAAAACAAACACATCTACAATTTTGTTTGCAGTTCCGACGAGTGTTTGTCTAAAACTAGCTAATGACTCAGGACAGCAAAACCTCCTTTACACTTGAATATAGGTACAGTCCAGTTCACTGTATGCTTAACTGGTATATATCAGTAGGTCAGGCAATGTGCAAATATTTTGTATAAATAATAGTAGAAGTCATACATTCGAAGTATAGCATCGTATCTTTACTATTCGTGTCGACTGTACGTGATCGGTCTAATTTTAGCGACGGCACGTTTGTTAGGTGGCCGGGTAATTTAACGTACTAAAATCTTAACTTTGAACTTACGGTTGACCGTGTTTTCGTTGGATTATTATTGACT
>DWOX01000434.1:0-10296 GCA_018251315.1 Nastra julia | reverse complement strand
TACTTTTTTCATATTTGGCCGGAATATTTTGCTATTTGCATTTATGAACTTTGCTATAGCTTTCATATTAAGTGATACTTAGTAACACTACAATAAGTAGGAAGTAATTAGGATAGTGGGAATATTCTGAGATAAGGAAACATTTGGAGTCATTATTAGATGTTGATGCTGAATCACTTCTAACAGAAAGAACTACAGAGAGCAGAAGTACATTTTAAAAAGTTGACCACAATATTTTGAAACGTTTACTTTTTTTGTTTTTAACGCCTACATCCTAACTGTTAAAATAAAATCTATCATAAACACTCCAATTCACATCTGCGGTAACCAATATAGGCCGAGCTGAGCCAAACTACCTGCTAGCATACTACGAACCTACAACAGCACATCGGCACTGCGGATGAATAAATTTCACAATCTGAAACATTTTGAAGTTAGGAAACGACCGCCGGCGTACACAGTGGGAATTTTTGAAACGTTGCCAGCTATATTAATTGCTGAGTAATTTATGTTTGCATTTAGAGGTCAAGGCGACGATGAAAACGTACTCACGGCGTTAAGGAGGAATGCGGATTTGTTTAGTTGTTAACGTACCTATTTCGATGATGTCATTAAAATCATAAAACTTTGAAACTGGGAACAAGCAATACCTAAATGGATTACTTTAGTAATTTTACCACACGAGCAACTAAATTACTATTTAAGACAATAAGCGCTATACAATAGCTAGATATGTACATACTGAACACATATTAATAGTCCTTAATTACTCAGTCCGGAGCACAAGCGTAACGTAACAAAGCTTTTCATTAAGCATCTGCGAACTGACACAGATGATTGATTTGCACACCAGATGAGACGAACCACTCGCTTCCTGGTGTTTTGGAGCACCTTATGGAGCTTTAAATAATAAACTTATGTTACTACGCTTGAATCGTTATGTTGGATAACATGTAGATTTATAGCTGCATTCAAATTTCTTTACAGATGTGTATTTAGAGGCTGATACAACGTAGGACCACTCTTTAGCTCTATATGACTATGTTTTTCAACTAGACGAGTAAGGTAATTTGGTAAATCTACCTCGTCACTGATCTGCTTCATCCTCATAACTCCGTAATAAATCTGATCACTAGTCACTGGAACAGCGACAACGTACAGCTTACACGTTTCCAATCCCGTCGATTACAATCAAACAGCGCCATACACTAATACTAATGAAGCCACAAAATTGGTAGGTTATACTTAGTTACATTCAGATTTACGAGGCCGCGTCGAACGTAATACGAAGTGATTTTAATTTTCAAAAGGGCTGATGCGGCAAATGATTGATAGCCTCTCTTCGCACGCCTCCTACTTAATGTCGTAACATGGCAACGAAATCGAATCCCCTCCACGTTTCCATATTTCCTTGTCATATGTCATAAAGGTCTTCGCTCATTACATCAAGTACAGTTCTAGTGGATATATCCAAAATTTAAGATTGGGTAAATTGGGTTGGTATTCAAAGCGTGAAAGTCCTCCATACAAAGTTTTCCCGGATAGTATGATCGTACACCAGAGACAAAATTTGTATTAATTGCGTCAGAAGTAATGTTTTTCGACCATATGTATGTCCAATTCTTTCACTTACTTTCAATATCGGCTTGACGTCTTTCAGGATTTAAACATTTGTGGTGTCATTAAATTTGTATCCTTTGTGAAGGTGACATAGGATAAACATAAACGTCTGCTAGCTTCGGGATCTAATTCCGAAACACTTTGCTCTGGAAGCAGGCCCACTATTCTCAAAGTACATTCTACGAGTAGGATCGTCCATAATAATTTATAGTATGCACTAACACTAATGTTTTAGCGAGTGGTGCATTACAACGATGACGCAGCCATAACGTGTGGGTAATGGATTATCGCTAACGGCGTCTTGCGCAATATACGATGTCTAACATCCGTCTCTGCAGATATCTTTTGATGCTATTCATGCTTGAGAAGCTTATCACCATGACCACACGAGCTGAGCTCTATTCTGTTTAAAGAAAATTTTCTGAAATTCGTATCGCACTGACGTTGCATGGTGGAGTGCGCTAGAGTTCTTTAGAGATGGAGAGAGAATTGTGCTTTGTAACGCCCTTCTGCAGTGCTAGTTTAGTGGTATAAACATTGGTTGCCCTAACAGAAACTCTTGAGTTCAAACCTGGGGTACATCTCCAATTTTACGTGGTAAAAACTAACACTGCTTCGGCGATGGTAAATCATCGAGAGGAAACCTGCGCAACTGAGAGTTCCTTATATCTCAAAGCTATGTGAAGTCTCTGTGGTGGATCTGTACCCTTAACATCGTCAAAGGAAACCACAGCCCAGCAATGGAACAGTCCTAGAATGTGATGATGCCCTTAAAGGTAGAAGCTTCATAACAAAAATGTGCAATGTCTCGGTCAGTCCTGTCATCGTTGATATACCGTGTTGCGGTCTTCCATGCTGTAAGGCCGGCTATTTGGACGAAGAACCCGGAATGTAGTGTCGGCTGTTCATTTAACACATACCCTCGTCCGCTGGCACGTTGCCGGCACCGTGTTAGCGACTGCCGCTGTCGTGATAGTAAACTGTTGATGCGGAAATAAATAGCCAATCACTATCACAGCTATATCAATGTAATTATTGGAAAAAAACATCTACTCATACTCGATAGCTTCGATTTTCGGTATACTTATATTAAAGAACAACGGAGGTACGTACGATTTTGAGATTTGACATGGTAAAGTTTACACAGCGAAGAAGTGCAAAAAGCTACATTTAGTTTGAAATATGTCTTGCAAATAACTTTTTTTTTATTTGTAGCAGAATTTACACAATCACAGGTTTTATGGGGTGTACTCGGTCTGAGTACTTCAGATGGAAGGCCACGTTGACAGATATTTGACATTGACTATGTCATTTTCCAGCAAGTTGTCCCTCTTTTATCTATGGACTATCATTACCACGTATCAGCTTATAACTATAAAACCATGTGACAGCCAATATCAAATAAATCAGTGAAAAGTTAAAATGGTATTTAAATGTGAGCTTTCACTATAATCTTATTAACAACCATTTACAAGCTCAATCTGGATTTATCGTGTAATGGGATCTTTGGATTAAATTTTAATCCATTTTCAAATACCCGACTTATTTCAAATCTCGTTGAATTTAATATATATTCTACTGCCGCTATTCTGAATGTGTCAAACGTAGAATTGATTTTTATGGGGTAACAAAATTTTTGTTTCACAACCGACGCTGCCTGTGTAAGTGTAACACTACTAATCTACTTTGTATTAAAAAATATAGCAAATATTAATTAACCTCGTTAACAATAAGAGAAATAGATATAGGTACACTAAGAATTTTTACGAGTTTGTTACATTTATATTATTTCTTCGATTTAGTTGATATCTCACTTCAAAGAGCCATTTATATAGCTTCAGAACGCTAGCGGTCAACTTTTCTGGACAGGAAATTAAACTCACGAGACATTGCCAAGAAACTTAATGCAGTTATTGGCCCATTCGGTCCCTTCCTTATGGTCTTTCTTACGACTGAAAACTATTACTTTAAATTTGCACTATAAAAGAGCGAGAGCGAATGACTCAGACGAGATAAAGTAGACTTAAAAGTAAATTTAAACTCTGTTACTAGTATTCCAATAAAAAATTTCGTCGAAGAATTCTGATAGAACACTTTTTTTAAATTTAAAGCCAATGCAAGTCAAATATTTTGTCAAAATTTGAGCCTTAAATAGGGCAGGGTACCTCAACTGATACCACTTTACTTTTAAAATCAACAGCCAAACATTGTTATCTATGAAAAAAACGATTAACATACAGAAACGTAAAAAGTAACAATTCAATTCATCGCAGCCAATCGTCACACATTGATCATGAAACAGCAGTTTGACATTCTCGTTAAAAGCACAAATTGCAAAAACATATTGGACCGATGAATTAACGCTTACATACACGTATTTTTATATCTTGCTTTATCATTCACATATTTCAAATGAAACGATTCAATAAATACTTTGTATCAACACGGAAATTAATTGTTCTCACGTGACAGACTTGGTCGTTAAGAGCGTGATGCAGCGATGTGGGATGATCGATGGATACATGGATGGATAGGTGAAAGTTGAATCTCGTTCCACTATTAAAACATTTCGTAGCGATTCCGATAAGCAGAAAAGAACAGCGTATGACATAATGCGTAGCATTTGACGTAGCCTTGCTACGAAACGCTCATTGACGCCCCGATCAATTTATTGTCCTTTAAAAGAACCCTATGTATTTGAAGCCCAATCATTATTTTTTTTAATTTAAGGGGACAGATTTGTGATGTTGATGACGATAACTTCAAATGTGAGAAATAAGTAGACATATATGTCATTGAAATACACTCGTATCTAAAGTTTCTTTTTATGGTAAAGAAATAACATCTTTAGAATCAAAATTGGGCGTAAAATCAACCACGAATATTTTCTAATTTTATCACACTTGAGTACAATAATGTTGACCGGGTCGAGACGATTATATTATTACACGCACACACACACGCACACTCTCCAGACTGTACGACAGCACGTCATCTGTCGAAGACACCTGACCGCCTAACCCACATACTGGCAACGGCTCATGTGTTCTGATGGAGCGACATGTTGGAAATTAGAATAATATCTTTTTTAATATCTCGACGTGAGAATCATAAGGGCCTATGTAACAAATCACAGTTTTACAGAAGAACCAAAAGAAATACCACATAGGCCCTTATGCTTCTGAGGTACCTTATCAGTTGTGTTTGGTTTGTTACCCTATACTTCTTGTAGTAGGGATACAGGCGTATATTATTTATATGTACTTCATTACAAAGAAGACTTGGAGGATTTTCATATCTAATGGTGCAGTTAGTCTTAGCACAGGTGAGTTGAAATCTCACCTTGGAATATAAACAAAAACCGGCCTCATTTCCCGAATGTACCGAAATCGGCGGCCTTTGCCATTTGACACAGTTTCCCTTCTAATTGATTGATGTGGCATAGATTGTTCTGTGGGAAAATGTAACGAGACAAAAAAAGATTTGTCGAGATATTTTTTCTGTGAATTATTATGAAAAGAAATACCAACTATAGCGTGTCAAAATTGCGTTTGGAGCTCGAAAGATTTGTATTCGTAAGCTATCAATGATTTATTGTGAGGTAATCAACGCAAGTGCAGAGTTAAATTAAACGACGTTAATATGAAAAACTCCTTTAACGATTACGTGCTTACGAAATTCATCCTTATTGTGTCATCGTAAGTAACGTGACGTCGAGTAGAGTTATCTAATCCGACACTTGGCTCCCTATCTGCGCCGTGTTCAATCTAGATTAGAGTCAGTTAGTTCTGAGCCTTCTAAATGTCGAGGAAAGATATAGGTTAAGGATGCTACGACACCAATCGATATCACTCGATATTTGTGGTGTTAACTACTAACAAAACGTAGGTAACTCATGATACAAACATATATCAATTTTCTAGGTGCATTAGTGTAGAGGTGAGTGTTGCGCTAAGGTCAGGGTTACACGTTTTACCCAGAATTCCTAATAGCGTTTGGGTACCGCAATGCTACACGCTACATTCGCTGTAATTTATTAATCTAGCTAACCTATGTCTAGACCAGCCTTTGTTACATCAAAGATTTTATATTCGTGTTAATAACTACTCATATTAACAGAACAAAAATCACAATTCACAGAAATTCTGATATTAGAGGGTATAGTAAAAAATATTAAGCCTATGCCAGGATGGAGATGATATCCGTCAACCCCTTTAGGCTGAACAGTGCCAAATTACTAGACTACAGACGTCCGAAAAACCTTTCCCTCCTGACGCATCGGGTAACAAGCACCCTTTAATTGAACCATAAACGTGTGGAGTGGACATAAGGAGTGTCGCGCGCGCATCGCCGCGAGAAGGACGCGCGTGATTACATACGCAGCAACAATGACGAATCTTGTTAAGTGTGACAAATGTAACATCGTCATCGACGAGATGTTATCGTACATTCAAAATAAAGTGTCAATTATCGATGAAGAATCGTTAGTTCGAATTTGCACTTCGTCTTTTACCAGTGAGGAAATCAAAAAATCTAAGTCGTTACTTTTTGATTCTATACGAACGGACCTGCGAAAAATCATTCGGAAAAACAAAGGGAAGGAGGAGAGAGATCTCGCAGACATAATCAACCTCTTCAAAAGTGCTGATCCTGATGAGATTCCAGTGTTTGTGGCTCGACAGCTGGAAAAATTGCCGCCTATTACTTTTGATCACCTGGACTGTACGAAACTCCTAAAGGATTTATTAATAATGCAAAACGATATTCATGAAATAAAAACTAACTACGTTAAAAATGAGAGACTGGTTGTTCTAAAAAACGAACTAATTGAAATATTTGATCAGAAAAATAAAAGGACACAAAGTGAAGAATTGCGGGTGGAGCAAAAACAACAACCGGAGCGTATGACTCAGCAACGGTCAGCTGTTAGTCCCGGTACGGCGACTGCAAAAATTACGTCACCGCGTTTGAGTCCGGTCTTGCCGTCGATACAGATAACAGAACAGCTGACCGATGTCGAATGTGCTCGCGCAGTACAAAATAAACGTATTATGCGATGTCCGGATCAAGTAAGTAAAATGGAGACGCCGTCGAAGTGTGATGAAAATACTGATTCATGGCAAACTGTATCTTATCGCAATAAGCGTCCTAAATATCGATTCCTAGGCAAGGCAGGTATAGCGAGAGACCTTGAAGGGAACTTTAAAGCGGCTGATAAACAAGTACCAATTCTTATAACGAAAGTTCACAGTGATACGAAAGAGGATGACATAATTGATTACATTCGTAATAAAACACAAGAGACTGTATCATTGGAGAAGATAATTATGAAAATAGATAGAGGATATAATGCGTTTAAATTTTTTGTATCCGAATCGAAATTATCCATGTACCTAGATGAAAATATTTGGCCTAATGGTATCATATTTAGGCGATTCGTAAACTTTAAGCAGAGAAAAACGAACAGAGTTTTGTCTGTGGACGGCCAATTTAAACAACATAATGGATAATCGCCCTTATCGGTTTGCCAGCTTTAATTGTAAAAACATTAAAAGGTCTTTTGAGAGCGTTAAACAGCTGTGCCGTTCCTGCGACATTATTGCCCTACAAGAAACGTGGTTACTACCGGAAGAAATACCATGTTTGAGTTCTATTGATAGTACCTTTGGATATACAGGTATATCAGCGGTAGACACGTCCGTCGGGTTACTGCGAGGGAGGCCATATGGTGGCGTCGCACTGCTATGGAATGTTAGCGTATTCCAACAGGTGTCTGTGATACAATGTAATAACTCTCGTCTTTGTGCAATCAAGATAACAACAAGTGACCGACCGGTTATTGTGATGAGTGTGTATATGCCTACGAATGCTACGGAGAATTTACCTGAGTTTATAGATTGTTTAAGTACGGTGAGCGCTATTGTTTGTGATTACGGTATAGAATCAGTTTTTATTCTAGGTGACTTTAATTCTAACTTAAATGAACTATTTTATTATGAGCTTTTAAATTTTTGTATTGAACAAAAGTGGTCATGTATTGATATTGAGTTTTTGGGAATTAATTCAGGTACTTATACATATACGAGTGATGTACACGGATCTTGTAGTTGGTTAGACCACTGTCTTGTAACAGAAGCAGTGAAAAATACTGTAGTTAATGTCTATGTAAAATATGGTATTTATTGGTCTGATCACTTTCCACTGATAATTGAATGTAAGTTGGATATTTTAACGCCCAAATTGCTTTGTAGAAATGTAGCTACTCACAACAAAATACTATGGGGTTTTAAAAATGCCAAACTTTGCGAAAAATATACTAATGAGTGTCATAAACGACTTAGGCTAATTACATTCCCTACTGAATTGAAAGATTGTGCCGATTCTAGTTGTGACAATCTTGCTCACAGGCGTGTTCTAGACAGACTTTACTCTAGGATTGTGGCCGCGCATCACGACGCGTCCCTGCTGAGTCGAGGTAGTACCAACTCCGGTGGCGGTAGGCGTCGGGTTGTGGGTTGGAATAGGCACGTTGCAGGGGCTCACCGGGAGGCTAGTTTAAAGTTCACAGAATGGGTAGCGTGTGGGAAGCCTGAAAATGGTAGTATATACAACGAAATGCTTATTAGTAGAAAAATCTTTAAATCGCGGTTAAAGTGGTGCCAGGATCATGAGGATCAAATAAGAATGGATATCCTGGCTGAAACGCACTGCAAAGGGGATTTTCAGGGTTTTTGGAGAGCTACTAATAAGGTTAATGCTAAGCCTGGCCTCCCGGCGACCATTGATGGTATCAGTGATCACAAAGCCATTGCAAACATATTTAAGGAGCAATTTTCTGTGCGATCTCCGCTTGGATTACCGGACAAAATAAACAGTAAAAGTTGCAAAGTTTCCCAGCCGGAGGTCACAACGGTTAGTGCCGAGAGCGTTGCTGAGATTATTAAGAACATGACGAGGGGTAAATCTCCTGGCCACGATGGCCTCAGTATTGAACACCTGCAGCATGGGGGGCCGCATACAGCTAGAGTACTTGCGATGTTTTACTCGTTGTGTTTGACCCACTCATACTTGCCACCGGATCTAACGAAAACGGTAGTGGTGCCTGTTGTCAAAAATAAAACCGGAGACCTATCCGACAAAAACAACTATAGGCCAATATCCCTAGCCACTATTATGGCAAAAGTTTTTGACGGTGTGCTTGATAAACAGTTAGGTAAATATGTCAAGTTACATGATAACCAATTCGGTTTCAGACCCCAACTCTCCACCGAGAGTGCCATACTGTGTCTTAAGCACACTATAAGGTACTATACAGACCGTAAAACCCCTGTATATGCATGCTTCCTCGACTTATCCAGGGCTTTTGACCTGGTAGCGTATGATGTGCTTTGGAAAAAATTGGATTCCATTAACCTGCCTCAAGATATAATTAGTATACTCAAATTTTGGTATACGCACCAGGTCAATGTCGTCAAATGGGCGGGCACGATGTCGGAGCCGTATCAACTCGGGTGCGGCGTGAGGCAGGGGGGGTTGACGTCACCAATGTTGTTTAACCTCTACATGGACGCGCTGATCGTTGCACTCAGCAGTCGCCGTACAGGCTGTCACATTGATGATATTTGTGTTAACAACTTGAGCTACGCTGATGACATGGTGCTGCTTAGTGCATCGGTCAGCGGTCTTAGAGAACTGATACGTGTCTGTGAGGACTACGCTTGTGAGCATGGATTAAATTATAACGTTCACAAAAGTAAATATATGGTTTTCGAAGGTATTAATGCGACTTCTCCAAATATGGTACCACCCGTACGCCTGAATGGAGTGTCTTTGGATAGGGTGACGGCATTTAAATACCTAGGGCACATAGTGACAGCTAATCTCAGAGATCACGAAGACATTGAAAGGGAACGGAGAGCGCTGTCGAGAAGAGCAAATATGTTGGCACGCAGGTTTGCAAAGTGTTCGGTTGAGGTGAAGATTACGCTCTTCCGAGCGTATTGCACGTCGCTGTACACTTGCAGTCTGTGGGCTAACTATACACAGAAATGCTACAGCTCCCTCCGCGTCCAGTTCAACAATGCGTTCAGGGCGGTGTTGGGGCTGCCTCGGTTCTGTAGTGCCTCGGGTATGTTCGCGGTGGCACGCACCGACTGTTTTCACACCATCATGCGGAAGAGATGCGCCTCCTTAGTTCGCAGAGTGCGGGCCAGCACCAACACCGTCCTGGCAATGATTGGGTCGAGATATGATTGCCCCTACATCCGATGTTGTAGTGATAAGCACGTAACGCGCCTGGGACAGCAATGTTAACCCATGGTTTTAATTCTAATTTTAATTTTTATAATTTTAATTTTATTTTAATTTTAACTTGATAATTAAATTTTTATTTTATAATGTTATTTCAATGTTATTTTAATTTTATAATTTAATTTTGTAAATTTCTTTCATTTTAATTTTGTAATTGGATTTTTTAATTTTTATTTTTTTTTTTTTTTTTTTTTAATTTGATTTTATTTTATTTTATTTTATTTCATCTTAATGTAATCTCTTTAATTTTTATATGGATCAATGTTATCTGAAAATAAATGATTATTATTATTATTATTAACTTATGGTATTTTCTCAAGCGATCTAAACGCAACTAGACAAACTTCATCGGCGCCTTCAAAACCC
>DWOX01000433.1:0-10303 GCA_018251315.1 Nastra julia | reverse complement strand
ACCTTATGCATTTTGTTTTAATATGCTTGTTTTAATACAAGGCCTACCGCTGTACTTACTTATTTTTAATTAATAAGGTGTAATAAATCTGATAAGATTTTATATTTTCATTTATTGTACCTAGCTATGTAATTCTCTTAGTACTCTCAGATTCGTATCCCCTCTTTTAGGGGTACCTGTTATAAATCGCTTTGTAGCGATTAGGCTTCCTATTGTTCTATACTTATTTTCTTCTCTTTATGCACTCTATGGTGCAAAAATTATAAGACCTTAACAACCGATATCTAGTACCGACCGATACCGATAGTAACTTGAAAGTTTCTAGCCAAAAATTCTGCCTGCATGCAATCTGTAATAGATACGACCTTATTACAAGTAGTGCACAAGATTAAAAGATAAGATTGAACTTGATTAACTTTTTATCATTTTATTAAAGTTCTTTGTTAGCCGCTTAATTACGGTATCGCAATTATTAAAATCTAAAATGGCTTAATATCTTTATCGAAAGTCTTTTGAAATCATATTAGGTAGTGCAGGTTTGTTGGTCATTGGTACAATCAGATTTTACTTGCACTACAGACATTCCAAAAGTACAACCGCTTTTTTTATGAGGATATCTTTAAAAATGTATAAACGAATAAAACCTACAGTCAGCTTTTGCTTGCAGACCTTATTGATCTGTTTTTAGTTCTTATTTAAATTATTTTACTTAACTTTATTATGTAGGTATATTAAGGATTTTGGACAAATCAAACATCTTTTTGTCCAACGGTTTATTTCGAAAACGAAAATGAAAAATAAAAAAAATTAAACGAGTAAGTCAAAATTGATTCAAATCACCATACGATAAGGCACGGTGGCTTTTAAATATTGGGTTAAATTCGTCTGCATCAGCTACCATAACAATATAAAACCACATCTACAACATTTGATAGTCACTAACAGTAGCAAGAGCGATAAAAATGATATCCGAAGACTGCGTATTACATAACAAAACTGTTTCATTATAGATGAAACGGTAAAATCTACAAAAATTCCGAAGTTTACCTACTTTTCAAAAACCGATTCGCTTGACTATTATGTTTAAGGCAATTTCTATTCACAATCGATTCGTCTCCTATAGTCAAAGTGCGTCTAAGGTAATAATCTCGATATGAGGTAGTAGGTAACGAGCTATAAAATACATATCTGTTTGAATATAAATTAAATATGAACAAACATAACGCTTCTATAGGCTTTAAAATTCTTTACAGTGTCGCCGAAACCTCGAGCTTTTCAATTTAAACCCCCATAACTGGTTGAAGTTAGATAAATAAAAATAAACCACGTTGTTTATTGATGATTAACGAATTATTGCCTAGAATGTCAATTGTTCAAATGCTTTTTTTCTTAAGATGAAGCATTTTGTGTTTGTTCCTTCAAATGAACTTTTTTTCTGTACTTTATAATATGTTTTGTTATTAATGAAAATTTAAATAGAGGAGAGGACTAATAGCGAAACTAAATAAAGTTTTATCTCAACCAAAAGTGAAGGAAACTATATTAATTGGCTAGCAATAGATATAATTACTGCTACACTATTAAAAATGATTTTGTAGTTATAATAATTGTTTTTATTTTTCTTAACAAGAGCAAAAGTAAAATTAATTCCCAAATGTTCACTTAAAAAATCAAAAATCATATATGCAAATATGTGTAAGATTAGCGGGCGGTACTTAAATTTTATAATTATTTCCATATACAAGGATACCAAAAACATTTCTTTACGAACATCATCATTCTCTTTAATGACAAGGTTGTTGTTAGCTCTAATTTGCTACCTTATTATGTTTTTGTCAAAAAGACAGTTACTGGTTAACAACGAAATAGAAAAAATACTTCAAAACATACCCTATCGTCATAACTGGGTACAAATTGCATCAAATCATGAGGATGGTATTTTTTATATGCAAACAACATGTGGTAAATTGGGGCTTCATCAGGTATAAAACAAACAACTTTATAACGATGCCACACACCGCACATGGAAAAAAACTTTATAACCCCTCAACTAGTGTCTTACCCCACAAATACTCAAAAAAGTCAGTGAAAAGTTAACTAATTTTGTTTTTTCTTTTTTTCGGGTCCCTTGTTAACTTGAACCGTTATAGGTACTCATGTACGAATTAACAAATAGTAATCAATAATACCTATCATTAACAAGATCTAGTAAACAACTATCAGCCCCACTTTATTCCTACGCCAGTTTTGTCACAATGTCAGACAGGGATGTCGGCACTGCAAGCTTGTTTGCTGTTTTATACTATAATAGAAGTCTATTTTTAGCCTATCTTAAAAGACTCGTAAATATTACGAGAAAGCTTATTTTTTTTATTTATTGTTGTATATTAATTGGCAATGAATCAAAGATATTAAGAATGTGAAAAGAATTTCAGGATCAATTTGCTAAAATATCCAGTTTTGAAGTGCAAATATTGTATGAGTAAAATGTACTTCAATTTTATGGTTCTCCTTTAACATTATCTACGAAGCATGAGTACATATTTCCGTAACGATAACGCATTTGTTAGTTTTTCAATCCAATACTACTCCTACCTGCTTTCATTAACTTTTATTTATTTATTACAACGAATATTGTATATTACATTTTATTGTTGCAATATCATCAAAAACCAATTGAGTTGAATATTCATTCCAATAAACTAGCACTATCTCTTTCACCCTTGGTATGTGGAACCGGGACAGTATAATAGATGAAATAATTTATCGAATGGACTACACGACTCATTCGATTTCGAATAAAGGGCTCCGAACCGGTTCAGTGGGAAATGAATGTAATCATGTCTGAGTCAAGATTTACTTAATTATTTGGGAAATAATAAATACTTGAGTTTGAGTTTTGGGTTAGAATTCAGGTTAATTATAGGAAACTTAAGTATAACTTATTAGTAAATATAGAAAAAAAAATCTTATAGGTCAAACAATGATATACTGACTTTCTAATATCTAATCCCCTTTCGTAAAAGTCGTTTGAAATCGAGAAGATGGAGAAAGAAAAATCTCATTATTCTACAATAATTTCAAGTGTATTGAAATTGGAACAACCTGTATAAATTAATAATTACATAATGCAAGTACCACCTATTAATTACCGGTAACAGGTATGTATGCAAAAACCAGTGTTACAATTTAACAATGATAACTTACTATCCATTATATTGCTACTACAGAACAATAACGCCTACACGAGCCGTAGTTCTCAAAATGTCTAACAGTCAAACCTAACACCGTCTATTATGAATGACTAATTAGAGGCATAATATCTTGAGTCAGTCTTACATGACAGGATAAATTGCTGCCGGGTTTAATCATTGTATGTAGTCGACAAGTGAAGGGTTGAGTGAAATTGATGCTTCATGCCGATAGAGTAAGGCTGAAAGTAGAACGAACTAGTTGCTTTGGGCTAAGTCTAAACATGTTGTGTGATGTAAATCACCGCACTAGCAATAATTTGGTACTAAGCGGTAATGCTACTTCGAATGCAGTCGGTTCTGGACGAATGATCGTTAGTAGGAAATATGTATTGATAGTTTTCATGTTTAAAACTTAAAGCTAGTTAAGCTAATTCTAAACTAGTACTTAAAAGTTTTGTACTATTAAGAATTTGAAATTTGGAGGAGTAGATTAAGATCTTTTTAACTAAAAGATCAGTTCAATAGTGTTAAGATAATATAGATTAAAGAAAACGTTAAATCAAAATATAACTTGCAAAACGAATGAGCTCATCTCAATAATTAACAACTATAGTTACAATCAATAGGTAAATACCTACGCTGACAACAACATCGTCTTCCACACTACTATGTAATTCCACTTCCTATCATCCTGAAACAGTCGCGGTCGGTAACTTGACCGCATGACTTATGAGTTAGAACTGTTGACAACTGCCAATAATCAAAGTGAAACTTCTACCTCTAACCCTTGGACACCAAACTATATTGACAAAGTTTCTATAGACTTTCACAAATGGACGAACGAAGATTGTGCTCAAAACGCCTTATACGTATTCAATGCGATATCATCGATACTATCGTTTTCGCGCTTGAAACAATATCTGATATCAGGAATGCAGATACAAAAGAATACATTTTTAAAGGCTTCCTACTAATGTGGTGAAAGTTTGTGAAGATTTTTGGATGTTAATCTATTCTTCAAGCGCTAACCGATTATACCTACTGATAAAGATAAAACTTGGCACTTTGATACTAAATGTCCAGAAATAAATGAGGTATATTGTAACCCTAATTGTACGTTCCTCGGGGAGGCCTTGGACATTTATAAATACGTTTTTGACTCAAACAGTTGAACGGATTTGAAAACGTCGTCTAAGAGAGAGACCTATGCTGGGATTCTAATATCATCGTAGAAAAAATTGCAACAATCACTTCTATAAAGTTACAATACGTTATACAAAACCTAAGCCATTTCACTAAGCGCTTTTTAAGATACTCCTTAAATGATCTGTAAAAACAGTTTCTCACGAAGGAGCGGCAAATCAATTCAGCCAATTAATAACCAAAACAGAAGTCGGGAACTTCAATCGTAATCGGACAGAGAAGGTCAGCGCATAGCCTTCGGTTTGGCTTTTCGCTTCGCACTTGCACCACGACGAGGCGAGTCACGATACTGCGACCTGACTGTTATCACTTATCGTTGACTTGCCATACGTCTTGCACTGGGCGGGGGCTTACGTCACGTTGTATGCAATGTATGACTGGGCTAAAGTTAGGTGTGGAGAAACAAACTTTTATGTTACGTGTCCTCATTAACGGTAGAATATGACGTATATTTTAGTCCAAATCAACATTACAGCATTGAATTCTGCTGCGCCCCGGGTTTGCTAAATCAAAAAAGTTTGCGGTTGAAAATATCGGTCTACTGAAGTGAAAACTTACATTAAATTTGTCTCAAAACGACTAATATTCACAAGGTCTGCAGTACGGAAGATCAGATCGCTGGCAGCTTACGACCCAAAGAATATGACTGGTAATTTATCGGCGATTTCCTGCCAATGTTCTAGATGCGAGGTCCAATTTAGGATATTTAGATAATGCATATTTTGCCAAACTTTAGTTTAGATTTATTTTTAGTGTAAAAAAAATCTTATTTTGTTCGGAAAAAATTACTTAGATAAAAACAATATTGTTGTCACCGAATTGTTAAGATTCTTTCACAACAATTATATTCAAATAGTTGTCAATAGTTACTGTTACGTAAAACTTAGTTAATTTGAACAATTGCTTTGATTTGTTCAAAGCAGCGTCATCGGCACTTAACTCAGTACAATGGAAGAGTCATTTTATGTCATTTTTTAACGCTTGTTTCCGAAAACGTATCGAATTGATTACAATTTGATGATCTTTGTACTCAGCAAAAACATAAGGTCTTTAGGTTAATTACTTCTTTCAAAAATAGTTTTAAACTAGCGAAAAATTTGCACGTTCCACACGGACAACTTTGAGACTTAATTGGACGTGACCAGAATAAACTAAGTTTTAAATGAAGTTAGATTTTGATTATTGACCTCTTTAATTAGAACTGGAAAACGGTGTCCTGCAGTGGGAATCTAATGGATTAATTCCAACGTGTTTATTTAACAAGACAACTGTTTCGCAAAATTTTTATAGTTTCAAATCCTGTAGTTAACTTTATGTAAGCGCTTATTGCAGTACTAAATCAACTCTTTAAAAATAAACCACAAATCTTTAAATAAGACTATTTAAAAGATCATCTATAATGGCTGCTCTTAAAAATAATAATGGTCCTAAATCACTTTGCACTTAATCAATTTTCGAGCATTGTGGACTAACACGATAACCATATAATTGAGCACTCGTGTCAACATTATTGCGGTGCATAATGGAACAAAAAAGGTCCGCCGAACTAGATTTCAAACAAAATTACTGACAACAAACCAACAACGTCAATCACTTTGGCTAATGGCGCACAAAGCGATCTTATCGGGAAGCCATAAGCGCGGTTGTCAGCGTACAGTGGTACAAGAGCTCATTGAAAAATTATGAATACCAAAGTATTTACCGTGCGGTAGTCATAGCGCAACCGGTCGAGCCGTAAACGACGCAACGACGCGTCCCACGATACCGACAGACATCGCCCTACAGCGAGACATCGTTACGACTGTTACTAGTCGTGCGCCTAATCTACCCGCAAACCGTTAACTGGCCAGATATTAATCATAATTTCCACTGACGCGATCCGCTCAAGTGTTTTAGACGAGCACCATTATCTAAAATAGTCGGGCGAGTAACGTAAGATTGACGATTCGACCCGCACTGGAAATTGCCGGCAAATTGGCGATATGTTTGCAGTACAATAAACGTGTCGTAAGTCGTAACGTACTTGGCGAAAGATTGTACGACCACACGCATAACTATGCGATGACGAAAATTGGATAATTGGCGGGCACGTCTCTCACAATGCTGGGATGGTTAGCGCCCATTCAATTTCAATCAAACGTGTTATTAATCAAATGTAAACGCATGTAGAACTTTAGCTGATTGCAAGGTTTAAAGGTTACTTATACAATATATTCAAAAGGTTTTTACTTATTGCACTCCGCAATAATGTAAAGTAGATGGTATCATAAGCTACCGCAATAAAAGTACGTGACCAGCATCGCCAATCAGTTTGGCTTTCGTTTTCAAAACAATCATAAATTATTCATTTCAAGCATTAATGGAACTGAGAAAATTATAACGGAAATAAGTCAAAAATATTTATAAGTTAAAATTAGTTAATTAACCACGATTTATTAAGATACAGATATTTTGACACTCAAAAATACATATTAAATTTTTCCGTGGCGTCAGTAAAGCACTATACTCGTATTATAATGTTATTATATTTTAAGGTAAAAAAATGCCCCTCCCCTTCTTCCCAAAGTAAGATTAGCTGAATTCTAAATGACAGCTTTAAAGTTCTTTGCTCTACTCGTAGATACAAGACAAACAGAAGTATCGCAATTTTAAGGGTTCCAATTTTTCTATGAAACCCTAAAAACGGGGGATTGCAGCAAAAAATCGTAAGTTTCTATTGAAGAGCGGTGATTGACAGTTGGATCGGGGCCAATCATCCCAATTTGTAACCACTCTTCAGGTCACAAGTACTCTTCAACATCCTACACGTTGCACAAACATTAACAAATGTCGCTTCACGGCTGTAAATGCAAAACTAAACTTTATTAATATTAGGTATTCAATCCAATTTTGTGTACCACATACATAGCGTGACAGATTGACTGGTTTATTTAAAAAAACCAAACAGTTGTTTTCTGTGGTTTTTAAAACGTTTTAGTTAGAAGAGCCGCAAAGAATTTCCTTCATTTACAAAATTATAATTTATCTTCGGGTTAAGCATGTTATAATGTCTCCTTTATTTATAGAAATGTCTAGATAAAATAAAGAATTAACCTTTTGAAATGTTAACTAAAAGTACATCAATATTTGGATCCCTTGAAATATTACATAAAAATTATTTAGTAATTATTGCCTGCCGCTCCTTTCTCCATTATAATCAAAAGTAATCAAACCTCTTACCATTATAACAAAGCATTGCAACAAAAAATAACACGTTAGTGACATAGATAACCCTTGAATAATTTTCAATAGGACCAATAAATACACACAATTTAGTCGTAAAATTAGTTACACTCGATACAATAGTTATCTAGCCTTATCATTTAGTGATTCACTGAAGCAATGGAGAGTCGTAGACTAACGACTCGTAGAGGAAGTGATAAGGTGCCGAACCCAAACACCAGCTAAGTTTGATTGCGTCACGTGTAATGTAGTTCCGTAATTATTCCCAGAGTCATTAAAAAGATGTCATTAGGTGGCCAGTGTAATATAGATGAATCATATGATGTTAGGCATGTCCTTATGTGTCCACTGTCAGAAAAACGATAAATAAAATCATTAGATTTTACAGCAATATTAGATGCCCTTAGTTACCTAACTGTGAAAGAGTACATCTATTTAAAAAACAAAACAGTACAATTTTAAATGGTATCTAAGGTAAGCCGGATGGAGCCAGGGATTCCCAGTTGACTACAGAACCCTAAAAAGCTATTGTCTCATTAGGGACGGTATCTTATCAAGCACGCGTGAATGGTGGCCAAGTGTCGGTATCGATACATTCATTGTATTGTGGCTCGTGTTAAGTGAGCTAAAAGCTTTGGAATGCGCGCCGGCGTTCGTATGAAGTTACGTTCGTCGTATAGGGAAGGTTGGAGTATCAATGGTATTGCGAGAATGATGAGATTTGCCTATAATAATATTGCTTATGAATATTTTACTCTTTGCAGTAATTCAGTGTATCATTGATATTACACTTTTATTATTTTACCCCCAAAAAATTATTGCAATGTAAGTATAACCTAACAACACCATAGAGTTTTATAAAATTAAGGTGCTCAGTTTTCAGTCAGAGGGTAATTGTTTTGTCTATTTTGAAGCAAAACTTCACTTAGTTTTGTGAGGGTTGTAATTATGTACCTAATACTTGTTACATAATACTTACGCGTAATGCGCGTCTGTAGCTAATGCGCTGATCACATTCGATTTAGTAGATTATTACTCAGCATCGCAAATGTTTTGAACATCGAGAACTTTCACAGTAGATATAGTAAGTTTGTTAACTTATTTATTCCTATATCCTAAATAACAGACAGAATACTCTATACTAGCAAAATAACACAAGTTTTAAGTTCAAAGAAAATTGTCATCATATGAAGCTGTCATAAAGTAGCATTGCAATGAATATATGGAACCCCGAAATAATGTCAAGAATCACTGACGGGCGTATTGACATGGATCCTTGCACGAGTGTACAAGTAGGGAACTAAAACCTTTCGAGGACCTAGAACAAAAGTGCACAATCTTGCATGCCCATACCAGCGGCCTTTAGAAGGACTAAGCGGTTTTCTGAAGGCGTTTATAGCTGTATCGCGTCACATAAAGAAGCCTGCTTGAGCGTTGGTTCATATTTAATGACGTCATTAACTGGGAGGCAGAGAGTCACACCGCCTGGGGTTTGTAGCAGCCGCTTTGTCAGACAGGATGTTAGCTGAGAAGATAAATGATGAGATAAAGGAGTTGGGAGACATACATCTGTAGATTCATATGACCGTTTCATGACGACCTGTTACTTATTTGTGGGGATCCCTAGATGGTAAGGGACCACGAGTTAAGATTTCCAGAAATTGGTATGTTTTATATTGAAATGCCCTGTAATTTTTTTTTACAATAAGCATTTTTTTTTGCCAAAGCCATGATTTTTTTTTATTAATACAGTTGGAGTATAAAAGAATTACATCATAAGCAGGGTTCGCTCGAGTTTCCATTAAATATTATGGTCTTCTACATAACTACTAAACAGGCTTAGTTTTGTTGGTTCAAAGACTAATCTCACAGTGGCATGTCATTTTATCACGAAATGTCAAATATGTTTTCACCCAATATCAACTTTCTGTTTATTTATTCCATATTTTATGTTAAGTAAAAATTTTAAGCTTATTATGAACTAAGCAACTGTGCCGCTATAGCTGGTGTAATCTACCATTTGTCATTCACTCGTCATTAGTGATACATTTAATTGAGTCTGCCTTTGTAGGTCATGTGTATTTGTTTTTATAAAGCAGATACTGTTAAGTTAATTACTGATTTTATTGTAACGATATTGTAAACATAATTATTTTTTTTGTTGTTAGCTCCTAAGTCGAAACAAAATAATCTTCCTGAATGACTTTAAGCAACAATGTATTCAAAAACGCGACCAATAAGATGCTAAATAATGAACTCTACTAATATCATTATCTTAAAATGACTATTAATTATAAGAGTCAAAGTTAAAATGTAAACAATATATAGAACAGTAAATATCTGCCGCGCCACTTGCTTCTACGAAACACCTCTTTAAATATCGGCTACCTGGAACAGACTTATAGGTTTAATTAACTACCAGCCTACTCACTGAATGAAGGTATGCGTTGACTAGTCTTTTGCCCAAGCCGTTAGCAAGTTCTATTTCTGTTCAATATCTGATTTATCAACATTATCAATAGGTACTCTTTTGGGAACATGTATTTCTACGGTCAATATATTTGTCGTTAGTGTCTCGTGCTCTTGTTCCTTTTTATCCCTATTGCTCTTGATGGAGGGAAATGTTTTTAGAGCGCATATATATTTCCATTTCCTCGCTCAACAGCACAACGGCTTGACCAACT
>DWOX01000432.1:0-10307 GCA_018251315.1 Nastra julia | reverse complement strand
ACTTGTTCCTAAGACGAAAAATAAAACATTTGAATTTTAATTTGGAACGTGGATGATGGTGCTGCCATCTGTAGCAACGTCGTGTAGTCGCGGTAAACTGAGCTATTTAGACTACACGTTACCGGTTCGCTATCCGTTAAGTCAGTTACCTGACGTTACACTGTCAGTTTTGTTTATTTTATAACGTAAGTTAATTATCGGTTATGTAAAGTAAGTATATTGTTAACGCCAAATCAAGGCAAGTTGACACTTTTAAAATTGTTGAAATATAAATAAATTATTTGAATAATAAGAACAGGAACTGCATCTTTAGATCTCCGACAAACTTATCAAGAACTACGCTAACCAGGTCAGATATGCACGACACAAAACCACGGACTCCTGAGCTTAATTAAAAACCGCCGTGATTAATTATGGAAGTAGACCCTACTTAAACCTTTTAGTCTCCCTGGAATTTTTTCTAGCGTATAATTCAAAGTAGACTTCAGGATGTGCGACGATCGTGAGTGGCCTTTCAAAGGCTAGGCTCGCTCATTACGTGTGCATGAAAGACCGTTTCATATATTTATTTTCATGCGACCTAGATTTAGGCTTTTATATGTAAAGGCGAGGTTCGGACGTCAAGCCAGCAGATGGCGGGCGCATACGGGTAACCTAAATTCGAATTTACATTTTCGGGGTCATTATTGTATGGACAGTACTTCAACTCTAAATCAACATTCGCTTTGGGAATGTCTGGATTTCAGCGGTATTTCTGCACATGTTAATGATGAACTCCGCAATGAAAGGGCTTTGCTGTTGCGCATAGATCTCTTTACATCCATACACTTTATGCTGATCATGAAAATGCTCTTCTCTTTTACGTGTATGCATATTTCTGAAAAGATACAAGAAATAATTTTTGTGAATCATAGAATCCTCTGAGCACTAGTGCTTACACGTATACAGAGCTGTTTCCATTTTGTTTAGTAAGCTTACTTTTTTTTTCATTTCTGTTTGGAATGGAAACAAATTAACTATATTGAAATACAAAAATAGTAACTGATTACGATGGACGTTAGAAAAGCAATATAGCTTATTAAGTCCTGTGCAATTTTAAAAATTAATCATTTATACGCAAATGTAACGTTGACAACTACAAGTTCGGTGGATTGATCGAGTCTATAATATATTCTTTGTAATTTCGAGTTATTGTCAATTAACGACCACAGAAGGAGCATTTTAGTAAAATAATTAATTAACTTCTACTACAAAATTTTAAATCTTGTAACGTTAAATTAAATGTTATCCAGTAACATGAGACAGACGTTAATACTCACATAGTAACCGCACGAAAATCAACTAGACCTTTAACAAATGTTACAGAAAATTTTAAACTACGTACTCGAAACATTTTGCATGTATTGAATGGCATGCCATTTGCGCTGTGGCATTTTAATCAAAAGAGGGGAGTATTAATAGAACCCACTCATAGATTTGATGGAAATGTCCCATGAGAGACGCTTTGTCTATATTCCTTGGTAGAAGTTAGAATTGCGAACTACGTTGTACAGTAGGCTGGTATTGTTATCAGAATTGGAATATTGCGATATTCTGCCATTCTATTTGAGTCAAAAGAAAATTATATTTATCTTATAATATTCAGTAAAAAATGTGTAACTATTGCAAAAGTTTACTTAGTCTTATTTTTGTTATCAAAAGAAATCTTTAATATGATGCTTGAGCTGTGTGATAAAAGTTTCATTATACTGCTGATTCCCAAGATTGAACAGTATGCGAAATAAGTTTGACAACCTTTAGCTGAGACAGTTTAACAAATAACAAAACACTTTTTTGAAAGCAAGTTGTATTTGCTAGCACTCTTTGTTAAACAGTACCCATTTTGTATATAAACACTAAAATTTCAAGTACCCTCATTTGACGACGAGTGGCGAATGTTTATTCTCATATAATCAAGAGCCGCTTGCTCCTGCTGGTGTTACGAGTAGGGTGTAATATTATTGCTTAGGAAAGCGATTTCAGTTTCGTTGCCTTTTTGACTGATAGAACAGCTATCGCCTGAACCGGAACTATTAGATTGTAAAAATTAAGAGACACTAGAAAAAGAGATTGACAGATAATAAATTTAGGCTCGTTTGATATCCCTATCTGTCAACGAAGCCTTTCGTTGATATAGTGGGTTTTGTTTTATTTTTTTAATTCATCAATCAAATCTCAAACTTATGCGTTATAGGTAAGATGGTACAAAGTCGAACCGTTCACGTATAAGGGTTTAAAGAATTATGCGCTTATTGAGGAATCTAGTAGGAAAGGGTGTACATTATTGATTGAGAGACCTTAGGAACAACGTCAGATTTAACTTGACACTTATTAGTATGTAAGTATCTTTATAGTTAATATAGACAATTGTGACGTCACATTTTCGCCCCGCGTGAGCTGCATCCCGCTGTCTTATTCAAGAAGGTTGAATAAATATTGGCGTCTCGCTTTGAGGCTAAGTGCCGCCTTTGTCGCGGCAATAAAAGAATAACATTCATTTATTCGAACAATGAAACATCTACCGCCATTCTTTGCCTAGCTGTTCCTCGTGAGCTTGTAATGACGTACAGAACGATATGAATTGTTTGTAAGAGGTGAGCGTCGCCATTTTTTTTTACGACGTAAATACATAAATGAAGACATTTAAAAAAAATACCTGTAACGTAAATGTATTAACGGGCAACACGGCCGTGTCCATGAATGTTTATACATAATGTAAATGTCTGACTTCGTTAATTAATAAATGCCATATATTATTACAAAACAACATAAAAATAAGTTAAACGAATTTAGAATTTCTGAGAACACTTTGATCCCTACAACATACTGTCCATTACGCCATAATAATAGGTGAGGATCCTCAAATATCGTCGTTAAGTCCCACTTTCCAATAAACTTAATATTTTTATGTGACGGGTTGGCTGTAAAAAGGTCTCTGTCGACGTTTGTTAGGCGATTTCGCTGAAATTCGCATCACTACGAGTATCTGTCTCACTGATAGGGAGAAGCTGGTCATTATTTGAAAAGCTATTATGTTTATACCAGGATGTTATATTAAAATATTGTTTATTGCTAGTAAATAGACACTAACACAATTACCAAGTCATCACGTTTTTCATTTAGAATATTCTAGAACATTAAAATAACGACTTTTATCTAACGATAAAAATCTGAATTGTTAGCTTTATATGCCGTTTTTGCATAAAAGCCCTCTTTAATACGAATATTCAAAAATTTCGAAATTTAATTTCAATCGCTAGACGCTCAAGTATCAAACGAGTGCCTTAAGCTAGGATCGTTACGATTCCGGTAAGCATTTTTGTGCGATGATCGTCTTAGGTACATAGTTTACGATATTACCTAAAAGATAAAGTTGATGAGCTTTGTATTTCATTCATTCATAGTTTTATTTTTATCCGAAATGGAAAATAGTTTCTGGGAATGAGATGAGTCAGGTCTTGATAACGCTTGAGTAGAGAAGAGCAAACTTTTTATATGTATTTTAATAGGCGAAGGTTTGACTTTAGGTATCACTGGCAGAGTAATTTAAAGACTAACTTAATTAGGCATACTTAAAGTTTATAACACGTAGAAGTGCACCTCTCAAAAATACTTTTGATTGAGAGATTGAAACGAAACATTATGGTGAGGTCCTACATATTCCCTAGATGACGCTAATAGTTGATTCTATAAAACTGACCCTGTCCCTAATTCAAGTAATATTATTTACAATGGTTGAAATTAGAAGCAAAAACAGATTCCCTACTTTCTTATAAGGCTTAGTAAAGACGCTGCTAGGTGAGCAGATATCTCTGTAATGAAGATTAAAACTTTTAAGTAACTACTCCTAATAATATTTCATAAAACGATATTTTAACTAACTTGACAAATAACATATCAGAGACAGATAACCTTACATATAATGTTGACGAAGCAGACGACTCTACAGATAGCTAATGGAACAATAAACCAAGTGAAACAATAAACAATGCTAAAACAAAAATAAATAGAACGTTGACTAATAACTATGCTAAAGGGCCATCGGACCTCAAGTGGGGGTGAAGTGGAGGGGAGATGAGGGGTAGTAAAACAAAGGAGGCCCTATACAATCGGAATAAATTATTGCTTGCGCGGTTTAGATTTAAAGAATAGGGTGCAAGCTGTCTTTTTATTACTGCGCCTTTACATGAAACCCTTCCCTACTACCGATTGTGTATAAGAGTTAATTTTTTGAATAATCACAGCGAGAATGCCTCTTTGAGTTGAGCATCTCCCAACCTTAGCGATAGGGTTGGTGGCACCCCTTTCTGAACTAGTGCAAACTTGCTATCATTCGATTTTGAATCAAATACAATTGCACCTTCTTAATAATTACAAGTGTAATTTAGAATTACATTGATTAATGGTCGATTTGAGAGAAAATGAACTATTGAATAGTATTATAGTCTGCAAATTTTGCATTACTTTTCCATTATTAACCCCCGACGCAAAAAAGAGGGGTGTTCTAAGTTTGACGTGTCTGTCAGTGGGTGTGTCTGTCTATCTGTCTGTCTGTCTATCTGTGGCATCGTAGCTCCCGAACGGATGAAGCGATTTCAATTTAGTTTTTTTTGTATAAAAGGTAATTTACGTGCGAGTGTTCTTATATATGTTTGAAGAAAATCGGTTGAGCCGTTTAAGTGGTAAGGTGGGATATATTTCAATTCCCTCGGGATAAGGAATAAAGAGGATAATGTTTTTTACGGATAAAAGAAGCCATAGTTACGCACCATTAATGATTACAAACTTGAATTTTGACTTATAAGTAGAATAACACACGTTGTGCTAAAAACTATATTACCAGGTTGTAGGGGGAGAAACTGGGAACGATAATATTTCTGTATCGGGGGTTTTTTTTTAATTTCCAATTTAATGTTATTCATACATTATGAGTATCAGTTTCACAAGTGTCCAAACTCACATGGAATGTGTCCGACAATAGTAACGAATGCTCCTTTGAGATAAAATCTGTTCATTGTAATTATCATTCGGTGCTTCTCTATACACTCCATAGCTTTGACTAAAACTTTGAGTTAGAGTTTAGAGCTTTTCAGAAAAGCTTCTGCTTAAGGAGTAATTTACCTTATTTTGGATTCAGGTTTAAACTTCACTATTTAGCAGTCTTTAAATATAAGTATACAAAAACATAAATTACCGAAAGAAAGTGAATTATAAGAAAATAAATTAAGCAATTACGGACTAATTGATCTATTTGAAAATATTTATTTACTAATTATCCCCAGTGTATAATTTGCTTTTATTAATACTGTCTCGGATCTCTCGAGAGAACGATCTTGATTTCTATTTTCTGTGTTTAAATCCAATTTCAAACAATATAGTGAAAAATGAATGTGGTTTGGATTCCATAGAGAATGCCCATAGTGTTATTGGTAAGTCAATTTGCAAAAGTAACGTATTTTCAGACGAAAATCATTACTTACTTATAACTATGAAATCAGTAAGTACAGCCTAAAACATCGTTGTTAAATACGTACAGGCGACGTGTATCTACAAAATACTACCAGTTTTCTTCGTCAAAAGAATATTAAAACTTTTAATATGCCAGACTTGTCTTTCACATCACTCGTATATTATTTGCTATTCCCTGCCCAACAAAATTTGTTAAGTCTAAGAAATCCATTTTTCCTGTTCACATGAGGATAAGTACCAGCAGTAATCAAACACAATTTATTGTTCCTTGTAACGATGTCGAAAGGCGTGGGCGATCCTGCTAACAAAGTATACTCCAAAAAATATCGTACCCAGAGAGATATCTCACAATTAATTTTATCGTATCCTCGGAATGTTAAGACCCATGTTCCGTGTTCAACAACTGTCTTAGACAAGTACAAGATAGAGAATCTATGTTAGTCGACCTCGGTCGAATCTGTTCGAGCACTATTTTCCTCCAATTACTTGGCTACCTTTTATCAGAATGAGATTGCGATCTCGACTTTCAAGATTAATTATTTATACTTTAAAGGATCGATTTCGTTTTAATTATTAGTCGGGATTCGATTAAAATTCAAGCCGACGACAACTCATTCAATTAAAATGTCATTAGTGAGTTCCTCTACGAATTGTATTTGATTATTTTAAATTTTGAACGTTTTTATTTACGTCTGTTTATAATTAAAATCCATTTTCAAATTTAATTCTATGAATACATACAATTTACCCAAATTGACACTAATTTGTAAATTCTGTATGGAAATATGTATTGTTACCTTTTTTATTCTTCTTTCATCAGTCGACATCACAAAAACATTCCACACTCACCGGATTACTTATTAATTACCATCGAAAATAGCTTCGGACGTAATTGAACTATAAATCATTCCAGAAGACCCAATCTGGCACTTTCGCACTTCATGCCGCTTTCGGTGTATCGAGCTACCTTGTTGCTGCTGATTCAGTACTCACTTGCTTTCTGCTGGTCTTGCACTTTACTTTCCAACACGATTGAACGTAAATCGCAAGTAACCCATACCAAAAATCAACCTTAACACGAGCGCATACGATTGAATTTGGTTCGGAGTACCCAAGGGGATATACTGCGACCGCAACTGTTACCGTTCGTTACTGAAGCGTGATCTTAAGATGATTTATGATATGTTGTACGCCTGACGTTTACGAGTTAACAGCAATGCCGGGAAGGCCTTTTAATCAACTATGCTAGTGTTAGTTGTAGATGTCGGTTGCGGTGGGCCCCGTTAAGTCTAATGTCAATATTAGACCCTAATTGAATCTCCGAATGTGAGCAAAGTTTAATTAAGGTCCCGCGTAGCGACATATTTGAAGGGTTATTCCTTATCCTTACACGAAATAGTCTGAGCCATTCATTATGTTTACATAAGGGTAATATTATGTTACTATGTTGCATTAAACCATGGATATAATAAATGGCCAATTCTTGGAACAAAAATGAATTTTTATATTTGATTAGATTTCATAATGTAGATGTAAAATATTCGGAATGAGCAAGTTTTGAATATGTTAGAGACAAAACGAATTTATACTTAAAATGCTTTGATTCAAATACTGATATCGTCTATTACAAAATTTTATGAAAGGTCGACATAATGGCGGTCAATGGAGAATAGCGGTTTTAAAATTCAACCATAATTTAGATATCTCACCCTCATAATCTCACGTACAATCTGTATTACGTTTCGGGATTGCGATCCTGACCCCAAAAATTTGGGATGATAAGAAAAATTCCAACTTAATTGTATTGGAAACGTAACATTCTTGCTTGAGATAATAATGATATTCGGACTCTCTACAAAGTGAATCTACTTAAAATCCGATCCGCAATATTTTTTCAACAATGTTTCTTTTTTGCTAACTTCAAATGTTTACTCACCTCAAATATTTAAGAGTGTAATGTTAAAAATATTATTCTTAAAAATCTCATCGCTAAAATAAAATTGTATAAGGTATTCAGAAACAGTGTCTTTGTCCAATTTGTGACAATATCACAACTCCGAGGATTGCTATTAATAACAGAGCGATGCAAATAATAGGCGTTCGCAATTATGTGAAACGAGAAAATTTTAAGGCAAGAAATCCAAGCCATTCTGCCTAATACCGAATGAAATGGGTTCTCTCGCTGGACCCTCAAATTACTTGTTGCTGTATGGGACAATGTAAGAACTTATAGCAAATTTTAATAGCTATGACTCAATTTCCGACTACACATGACTATGACTTAGATGACAAGTTTTGGCTTGTTGATGAAAAAAAATGTTGTCAACCCCTAAATATCAATTAGTAAACAAATGAAGAAGGGGGGAGGGGAATGTAGTTTATGTTACTCTTTCGGTAAAGACCGGTTCATTAAAACCTCGTGCTCATGACATGTGCTTTCCGTCAAGGCGTTTGGGATGTACAGCGTGCCAAAAAAATTAACCTCCAAAAATTTACCCACCTTCTAACGCAGGTAATAAGACGAGGCTTTCCTTAGATTCAGACATAAAGCACTAGGTAGAAGACAAAACTTTTATAAATATAATTCTTCGCTCGCAACTTGACTGCCCTCGAAACGCTGCCCCAACCATTCATACCCGTCATAACTCCAACCTGTCGCAGATTGTGCGGGCGTGTCTCCAGTATTTTGCACCGCCGTAAATACCTCCTTTGCTCGCCCTCGTTAAGGGATTATAGTTTTGAAGCGGTCAGCTCAATCCAATGCTCTGTCCGAGAGATGTCAGCTTGGTAAATTTCTGATTGAATTTATATTCATGTCAGGTGTTCCTAGCTGACCGACGGTCCCAATTTTTGGGTTATATTCATGCATATTTGAAATTCATTGTGAATTAATCTAGCTTGACTATAATTGGCTACATTTATTAAACTTTTAATTAAATTTTTATCTTTAGCATAAATCGATTTTTTAAGCTCTAGTTATAATAGTCATTTTGATGATGATAATTTTTAATTTTATTAAACATCGTAATCGACAATTTTAAATAAAAATATTAACTTCGGCACCCGTTTTTTTCCAGTGATTGTAATAAATAATAGAAGAAGCATCTCAGCTATGACTTACTCGTAAGCTGCGACCTTGATGAAGATTATTACTTAATCTCAAATACACCCCTCAAACAAAACAACGTAGTACAATAGGAATAATAAGATACACAAGAGAAAATTGAAACGGGAAAAACTGAAACACAGAGAGATACGACAGTAAATAGGCGTACAACAAACCAACGACCTACTTGTGGACAATTGGATAGCATGGAAAGATTTATCACTGCTAAAGATGGAAGATGTTTGAATGACGCTATAGTTTTGTGCAGTGACTTATTTTGCTGACATTTTTGGTTAGACTGTAATGAAGATGTACTGAACTATCATCCGAAGATGAATATTGAATTAAAATTGATCAATACTTGGTAGACGTATATATTGACGACTTATATAAACTATCGTTTACTATGCCCGATCGCTGTTATATGGGACCTGGCGAGATGAACATTTGAATAATAAATTTTAGTTTTGTTCTAGGTCCGAGTATGCATGTTTTTTTCAAGATCATGACAAACTTAACACTTTTCTGGAATACTGGACCATCGCTTTGTAGTAAGCAGCTATGAAATTCATCAACACTTACTAATGTGATAGAAAAATTAATACTTAACTAAACTTGTGATAGTTAATACTTAGGCAAAGAGTCAATTAAAAGTTTCATCGGATAACTATGATTTTCTACTTTATATCGATTAACGGAATGATAAAGCCCTTCGACAATATATTCTAACGGTAAATATTCTGATTGCATTCAGAGATTGTGTCACACGTGTGGTCACAATTGGGCTTCATTGGCCACTTCCTTTGCCCGGCTTACATCTGAAGGTTGACTTGATTTCGCTTCTAACGAGTATCATTAGTTTCATAAGATTATGATGACCCAAATCATCGTTCACATATCACTTAGGTAAAATTCGGTTTAACTGTACCGTAATCTTCATGGTAATAAAACAATAGAAAGGGCCTTTCGGAAAGCAGCTTTGTTCAATGGTTTTATGATTTTAAATTACTCAATTGTAAATAGTACGATTAATAGTGAATAAGAAATGATACTCTTGCGGTTATAGACATTATTATTTTAAAGTTATGACTAGTGTTCGAATTGTTCTACTTCTATTCTAAAATTACGGACATACCTTTAAAAAAAATTATAACACTTCGGTCAAAAATAAAGAGGTGGGATAATAGCTGAAGACTTGAAATTGAAACGATTAATTAAAAATAGTCTTTATATCAAAGAAGTTTAGTTTAGATTCATTTGCCATGGCTATTGCTAATTCTTAAATCAAATTTCGAATCAATGAAGAAATTATAGCATCACACTATAGCTTAAAATATAACGCCGATTGCACACAAATGTCAACAAAATAAAAACTGCATTCAAACGTGACATTCCTTGTAGTGGCAGTGTGGCACTTGTCTCACAAGACTTTGGGGCTATAAATCAGACCCACTCAAAAGTCGATCTGTTATATATTAGGGGTCTTTATACTACGCGATTGTTAAAGAATATAAAAAAAAATGTGTTATTGATAGTCTGCACAATAAAAATAGTTAAAAATTATAGAATATTTAAAGTAAGGATACTGAAAATATATTATCATGACGACCGATCGACCAACAAATTACAAAAACATAATCAACAATAATAATTAAAATTTATTCAAACTCGTAAAGATAATAATACATTTAAA
>DWOX01000431.1:0-10318 GCA_018251315.1 Nastra julia | reverse complement strand
TTTTCTCTCATTAGATGTAACTAATATAATAACCCAGCATGTGTGCAATATAGTAAATGTTCATGACACAGTTACTTTCAAATGATAAACATTTTATTTTCCTCCTTCCTGCTACAATAAACACTGAAAAGGAATGGCTATTTTTGATGTTCACATTATTATATGATCATACTAAACATGAATTCATAATTTTTGTAATGCTGATATTATTATGTTTGTAGCATTGAAGGTATTTTGATTTGTTTATTGGTAATATAATTGTATAATTTGTCCTGTAGATATAATAATACAAGTAAATTTCACCCATTAAAACTGTTTTATTTTCCAACAAGTAATCCACCCTCGATCCAATTCATTGGTACTTTTATGTTTAACAGTTTTATACACCTTAGTATAAAACTGTTTCCTTAGTTAAATACATCATGCCCTGTAATATAAGCTGCAAGTATAGCAAGTTTTGTCAAAATTGCCTCAGTGGTTTCAGAGTCCCTATACTATTTTAACTGTTATCATGCAAGAATGAAACAGTTTTCTGGCACAGAATTATATTTTATAACCTTATTATATAAGCTTATAAGGGCAATGGCCGGCAACGCATTGGTGACACCTTCAATTTTGCTAACGCCCATGGGTGGTGGTGATCACTTACTGTCAGGTGACAGGAGGAAAAAAGATTACTTGTATAAAAAAAACTTACTTGCAAAAAGTATTTGGGCTCATTACAATTTCATTATTAGCATTTTTGGTTTATGCTGTGTTTGTCTTCAGCTCTTAAGGCCAACATATAAAAATACGTATATTAAATGTAGTTTTTATTTTTAAGTTTTCAAAAAGGTCCAATATGCTTTGATATTTTCCCGATTCACATATAGAAATTAACAAGAAATGAAATTACCTCAATAATATCAGAAGCAGATCCAACACAGTACTCCATCACCAGCCATGCTGTGTGTTCCCTCTTGTAACACCCTTTGTACTCTATAGTGTTTGGATGTTCTAATTGTTTGAGAAACCTGCATAAAATAAAATAATGTTATCATAACTTTCACATAGTTTTCATAGGTTTGATTATCGCATAATATCTACTAAAAGATTGTCTCTGTGCATTGCTTAACACAAAGGTTACTCTTAAAATTATAATATTGCTAGTACACTCATAGTAATATTAACCAACTAAATTATACTTGACACTACTACTGTATCAAATATATAGATTTACAAATCGTCGCCTTGGAGGCCAATGGAGCTAAGCCAGTTTTTACGAAATGGAGTTTAATGCATTAACGTATTCACAAGAGCCGTAGTTTATATTAGTCAATAGATTTAACCGATATCATAACTGTAAACTTCCCTGGAGTAGGCTATAATCTGTTGGCCAGTAATGGATTGCAGCCGATTACGTCATTAATATTACGCTTACCGTCAGTAAATAATAACAGACGCCTTTCAAATACAGCTAACAAAACAGAGGAGGTAGAGGCGAGGATCACAAAAACAAGTTCTAAGCAACAAACTGTATAACCGGGGCCTATCGGCAAAAAACATGGCCATATATTATATTTCTGATCACGACTTAATCGTAAATATGAAGGGTTCGCGCGCACCTTCTGGCCGCTATTGCAAAAAGAGTATAGCACTCTCCATAAAATATATGGGGGGGGTTCGCACACCTATTCGGTTATAACGTAAGCAATCCTTCAGCTGTTACGATATCCATCTCTTTCTAAACTATCAGTTTCGACAGAGGCAGGGGAGGCGAAGTCACCAGAATACGTACGCCGTCTACCGACGGTCTATTACGTATTTATGTAGGTACGTCTGTTCTTCGCATGTGTTCCCAGTCGTTTTATTCGTGTGAATAAAGAACATTTTCTCTGGATATGTTATATCTTTTTGCGAAGCTGGGGTTAATTAGATGTTTGTTCTACATTGAGCAAATGTTTTATTAAGGTCACAAGGGCAGAGGGTTTTCTTGAATCTCATCTCGCGTATGCTTCGTACTGTATATTGAAGGCATTTCGTATATTATGCAGTTACTGTGTGCCTGTTAGTGCAAAAACAAACTGTTTTTACACTAAACACACACACACACACACTTTAAACTACTAATTTCTATGGTGTGCAGTGTGAGTCAACCTACGCGGAATTTCAGGGAAATTTGATTTTAACTATTAAGCTTTAAATGCTAATTTATCTGACAGTCAAGTATTAGTCTTAGAAAAAATTAAGAAATCACAGTCGTAGCACATATATATAACGACTTTAAATGTAAAATATTTTGCATTAATTGGCTTTACACGGTAACGAATAATTACGCAAGTACTAAACCCTAAATTGCGGGCGGCCTGACATGCAATTTTGCTTCAATTCTTCAAAGTACCCTAGCTCTAGGAAAAGCATCTTTTAAAGCGCGACCAACTAACTGTCGAGGAATTAAAACTTGAAATTCTATGAAGTCTGCTTCGTTAAATGGAAAATAAAATCAACGTAGCGATAAATCCTTAAATAAAGGATGCGCTTTAATAACTTATTCCAATAATCCTTGGGATTATTAGATCAACGGAAATTTTAGCGTTAAACAGCAGAAAATATTATGCGATACACGAAGTGACGTTTAGTATAAGTTTAAACCTAACTCACTCAAGTGACGATGCTTAATTGCAGTAGTTCTTAGTTACTATTATGTTAAAATGTTTAGTGTATGACTTATTTAAAAATGTATAATGATATGTCGAAGTTCCTTGTATTATGGATTGGAAAGTAGAATTTATGCTGGTTTTTAAACTCAAAATAGTGATAGAACATTGAAACTGTCTGTCATCTAAGGAAAGGGAAATGAATGGGGTGGAGTAGTAGTTGAAAGGAAACCTGTCGTTAGATAACGTCTTGGTCTATCGAACTAGCTCAATTTAAGTAAGACACAGGTGTCACGGTTTTCGTATTCTTGGTAGTCGACGTCCCTATAGTTTAACTTATTTATACATGAACTGATTTCATATTTATATTTCTAGACGACAAAAATTATATTATTTAAACCATCCTGTATAGTATTTTAGAACCGGTCGCGACTCGGATATAAAAGATCTTTGTAGCGCTTTCATTCCGACTTTTCCTGGAAAGGATTGAAAAAAATGCAAGGAGAATTGACAAAATCATCGTCCAATTAAGCCCGGGGGGAAATAATCAGGGTTCATCACACGGGTGCCATAAATCCCCCGCTAGACACAATGGCGACTTCCTTAACTTTTCGCCCGCGAATAACGAGTTTTTAACTTTGTGGCAAAGCGAAAAATGTCTCTATCTTGGACTACGTACTGTGCAAAGGATAACAGAAAGCGAGATTGGGTTTTAAGTCAGAAGAAATAGCAAAGGGTGTTGATTTATTCAGAGAAAGGAGGACAATTTTATGTTCTATAGCATATCTTTTGTGTGGTCTTTAGCATCAATAACTCATAATTCCATGAATCATATGGAATATTGTGTATGCAAATTAATGCGTCAAAAAGTGTGCATCATGAAGCCATCATTTTACAGTCACAGCTGGAAAACGCATATATATAAGAAATTAAAAGGTACGAATAACAATCTACATTAAAACCGGGCAATTCTGTGGTCACCGATATGTTGAAAGCAAAGAAAGTGGCAAATCTAAATACCACTAAAATATCAATAACAAAGATAATGGGATTATTACCTAACTGTTATCAAAATCCATCAAAACAAATAACATTTTTCAAAAGATTTGCTATTATGGCTTATAAGTAAAAGAAACGTTAGGATTGTCTTACAGTTTTTAGCTTGTACCGTCCTGAAGGGTGGCTCGAGGAAATTACAGAAGGAAAACGGCCCTACTTTCAATAAAACTGTCGTCTTTATTTAACAGGGTAGAAGTTATCTCGTGCGCCATTCTTCTCAACTTCTCTACAGCAATGTCATGATTGTCCATGACTTTCAATATTCCTTCCATTTCATGTTCAACTTTGTATTTATCGTAATCTTGGTTTTTGTGAACCTGGTTTGAAGTTTTTATGATGCTGAGGACAATAAAAAATCATGTATTCGCTTTCATGGATAGTATGCCCCGGTACTACTGTATGTAAGATTAAATTATTATGTAATTAAACCTTTACCTTCTTACTAAGAAACTCTTTATTTCATAATTGCTAGTTGTGATATGGAGTGATACATACACATAAAAATACATGATAATATATTATAGAGCATACAACGACCAAAGCTCGGTCATCCAACGCTCAGTTGGTAATATTTATAAAAGAGGAAAATAATTTCCATAACTTTTTTTAGTCATTTACATATTCCTGTATTTATAAAGGCAAACCACAGTTCATAAAAGAAAATATTTTTCAGTGTAAAAAAGCATAAAACTTATTGGTTGCAATCGAAGGATTCATTAGTATTCTATTTTATTAGTATTCATTAACAGATTGCAATAAGATAAGTCGTGTGTAATAAACTTAACATTAAGGTTAGTTTCTGTGTTGTTAGTGAGAGTTTTTCTAACTACTCGATTCGCGTTACGTCAACTAAAGTTTGTATTGGCTTGAATTGATGTCTCTCACTGCCGTTAGATGACTCTGCTTCGATCCCATACAAATTTTAGGTTTAACGTAATCCAGTAGTAAGTAAACTCACACTAAGTACACTAGGCTTTAATTACCACGCATGGTAGCAGTGAAGAGGCATGACGTATTTACGACAACAGAGAATCAAATGAATCAAACGAGAAAATTGCACGTTGCATGCTGGTGCGCTCTTTCAAAAGCTCTTTGAAGATGAAGAAAATGATTGCGACCTTTTAATGCTCACTATTTTAGTATACATTTCAGTATGAATACTTTAATTTAAATACAGATGCCTATTGCAGTAAAAAGTAGTCTACGTGAAGGATTTTTTATTCTTGACTTGAAATTTGTATGCAGCTAAGTAATGTTAAAGGTATTGAACTACTTACGAACTACTGAAGAAGCCTGAATCACACTAGATTAAATATTACTTTTGTTGCAATTATACGTTAAACAGATGAAAGAAAATGTTTCCAACAAAGCATACAAATCTCGCGACACCCTTTTATATCATGATATTTATGATTATGTGATTTAATTTACACATAATTTTCTTCCTTTTAGACCAATTACTCGTAAATAACAGCTTTTTTTAAGTTTTTTTTAACATTAATATTTATTTTTATTTTTTAGGTATCGTGTTCTCTCTTTCCTGTTCTTTCATTTGATACCCATAACGTGGTAGTGCCGGAAAAAAATAGAATCAGAATGAGGTCACATATATCTGAGCACACATTAGCATCTCTAATAAACGTCTATACCTAATTTCAGCTCAATCGGTTAAAAGTATCTGATTTAAAGTTCAGTTGCAAGATTTTGTCATGTCATGAAGTCATGTTGATGATGATGATGATGATTCGTATTTTTTATGAGTTTTTGTATTCTTCTCAGCGAGCCTTTTCATTTGATGCCCATAACGCGGTAGTGCTAAAAAGTAAGAGTAGTCCGTCATATTGTGTGTTCCGTTACATTAGAATTAGAATGACGTAAAATACCACATCATTTTATACCACTCACTCGGTACGACCTCACATCACCTTGGGTAGGAATTTGGTAATGTATGCGCAATTTTTTTCAGCAAAAAGCATACTCGTGCCGGACCCAACACGGTTTCGGTTTGATTTTGGAGGTCTCGTCTCCTAGATAGGTTACAAACTAATCCTATTGACGCCCGTTTCACTGAAACACAAAGTCATTACTGTTGGCCGTTGAGGAGTTCCCTGGATTAGAGTAACATATACATACATTGCAAGTTAAATAAAAGCTTTTAAAAATAGTTTACCTTACTTAAAATTCAAATGCGACCTTATCCAGGAACTGAACTTCAGGTCATATTTTAACATGTTCCGTCACGCCTTAGCACTATAATTTCCAGATATTATATTACCTACACATAAATGTGGCCACATAGTTTTGCAGCTCCTCAGTGCGTAGATTATGCACACATTGAGCTGAGTCTCTTGACATTCTCATGACCTGATTTTGCTCCCTCAAAGACTATAGAGAGTACTGCAGAACCATTATAAAGTTTCAGTACGAAAAGTGTATTAAATTGTGGAATCGAATATTTATTGAATATCACACATCGAATTATAATCAAAGAGTCGTTGAGAAATATCGTGAAGTTGTTAGTTATGGCGTGCTACCCGAACCTGCCGGAAGGAAGGTAATGCTTTCGAGCGTATTTATGTATTTATGTTAAATTATTAATTCAAGCCTGTAATTTACTATAGGTCAAAGTATTAAGAGCACAAAAGTAGGTTTCTACTGTTATTACGAAAAATGAATGCTCAATTATAAATTAGAGCCGTACATGGTTATGTTTAAGAAAACGACATTTGCACTTTTCAATTCCACCTGAGAACGTAACAGCTGAATTTTTATCGAGATTAACAGGAACGTCACTCGCTTGGCGCAAACATCTAGAAAGCTCTGGCATACATAAATATGTAAGTAGCGAACTTTTGATGGGTAGCCACTTTACCTATTGACAATAAATCAAAAGTCTTGATCTGGATTATTTTCAATAAAGGAAAAAGTCATACTCAAAAAATACTCATCGAACGGCATAGTAATAATGGTATGCTCAGAAATAAAATTTAAAGTGCACTCCTTTATCCGCTTATGGTAACCACTTCAATTCAGATAGCAATATCACTATCGTAAATCGGTTTTTGCGATACCACGACCGCTAAATTCAAAGGTTAAAGATAGATGTTGAAATAAACGAACATACACGAATACACTTTAGAAAGACATTTACTCGATGTCAGAATACGAGTATAATATATATTCAATTAATGTAAATTAATCATTCGCATAACACGAGAAAACCTCAGAATTGTAATTTTCATCGCAATTTGAGTTGCTGCTTTCTATAATCGAATTACGCAGAATATACGAGTATACGAATATGACGTTAGATTTGTCAACCAATGCCGACATGAATTTTGTTTTAGAAAAGTTTTCTAAAACAAAAGAATCCTTTTTCAGTCCTCATGAGTTCGTCTGTTCAGTTCAGTTCAGTTAATATCCACTGCTACAACAAACGAGTCTGTTCTTTATAGTGTGCTGGTGAAATTAGTCTCGAGTACTGGATGCTGTTGATAAATCAACATATTTAAACTCGTTTTAACTAATAAAATTTTGATCATCCATTTAGTGTTCAAATTTCATGCACATTGTTAATGAAATGTACTTATTGTGAACCTATATAACCATCGATCAAACTCGTAGGTACAATATATATTTTTGTTAATTATCTAGGAAATTAATTAGAAAAACATTTATCGCACTCACTTACATAAACCCGATCCTCAAACAAAGCAGCGTTTAATCTCATTTCAATATGTGATCTAGGCACAAAGATTAGAAGTTACCTACTGATTGCGATAGGGATATCGAACTTGAGATAAATTTTTGGAGATCTTTGTTTATTGAGGTACTTATGAACACGTACTTCAATAAACAAATACCACCAAGAGAGAATCTTAAAATAGATGTTGATGCTGACTTCGATAACGTCACTCGAGTGGCTTAGGAGCCGTCTGCCGAAAGGACGTAACACTTTATTTAGGAATATTGATAACTATTCTATTTAATATGCATCACATTACATTTCTGAATAATGATAGATTTTGTTTTATGTGTACAAACAAGCAGAAGAGGCTCTTTATAACCTATTAGAAAATTTCTTCTTTTTCTTTTCAAATATATTCGGAATAATTAGGCCAGTTATGAAATTATCATGATATTGATAATGATGATGACGTTGATAAGATTTTTCATAAATACAATAGAAATAAAAAATATGATCGATGATGATCGAACATTATGTTTTTTATTTAAATCAATATAACTAAATTCTGAACTCTGATTCTTTGTTATAGTGCGAGTAAGAACTGAGAAAATAAAATATTTGAAAATTCATGCCTTAAAAGGATTAAATACAATACATACATACATCAAGCGCTGTTTGAAGCCTCGATTCTGAAGCAAGCATTGTAGTAAAAGATGTATTTAGATTTTGGTAAGAAAAAAAAAGCTTTTCACGGATATGATAAAAGATCATTCAAAACTTCGTAGAATGTGTACCAAGCATCATGAAATTAGTATTTGGCCTGTGGGTAAGTAATACATGTATTGCAAGACATTTGAACATCAACACTTACACGAGTTTATTTATATGTTATTACATAAAATTTGATGATTGGCTTGAGTGCCAGAGTACACTAACTAAAAGGCAACCATCTTAGTCCTCAGGGAGAGCAACGCATCTTTTTAGATGTCCATGGGCGGCAGGGGTTGGTGGCACTTTCAGCTCGTTTGCTATCTTAATGATATAAAAAAGATTAAAAAAAACCCAATACAAATTATTACCACCCCTAAATCGTTTAAACTGCTCCTGATTTTTATCAACGATGTTTTAAAACATTTGCATGTAAGCCATTTTTAATACAAAAAAAAAACAAAATTGAAATAGCTTCTTCCGTACGGGAGCTACGATGCCAAAGACAGACAAACAGACAGACACGTAAACCTTAAAACACCTCTCTTTTTGCGTGGGGGGTTAAAAGATGATTGACTGACCATTACCTTACCAATAATTTTAGACACTACCGTATCACTTTACTTATGCGTTCAAAAATGTGTTATTACTGTTTCTGTATTTAAGAAATCTACGGGCACATGTGGGAACGCTAAATATTTCAGTCAATTAAGCTGGTGACAGCAGTAGCATATGCCAGGTTTCTTTACGGGTAATATTTCAGTTAAGGGATCTTAAGCATTCTAAAAGAAAACGATTATTATCACTTTCACAACATTAATGAGAAACTTTACACATAGAGCAGGCAATATACGTATGAACAATCACAATTTTTTTCTATAGCAATCACTGAAATCATAGATTATTACGAGTGTGATTGTCAACCCCTCTTTAAAACTTTACAGATATAAGTAGTTACGGTTAAATCGATAGGTACAATTATCATTGGTGTAGCTGTTAAATCATGCAATTTAAATACAAAACTTTTAAAAATGTAAACCTGAAATATATGAATTTCAGAAAAGCTGTTCTTAAGAACATTCACAAGAAACATACGTTTTTTTAGATTTGCACATCCGCTTTATCTAAAATGGCTTGTACTCTTCAAATGAAGAACATTTTAACCGTTATTTATTTTTTTAAATACTGCCATATCTCCATTGTCAACATTTCTAAATTTTAATTAAATACTGTACAAATATAGCAAAATAAGTTTTTGCTTAGTATGGCAATCACTGTATCACTATTTTGCTGGGCATTCATTGTATACCCTATATTAATTTCATTTATAATGTTACCCTATATATAAGTTACTCTATGACTTTAATCTTATTGTTTCTTTACGTCACTTTAATTCTATCAAATATACCCTGTGGGTATTTAAATTTTATTCTGTTTCCTGTCAGACTACACTGGAAACTTTCTATTGAATTTATTGTTTTATTGGCAATTTAATGTTTTATAAGTATTTTGAATGAGTACTAGCAAAAATAATATACATGATGGGAAGCAAAATATTGTTCTGTCTGAAATGGAATCCCCAGACCTCACTCTTGAGAGGACTATTACTAGAGATTCAAAGGTAGAAATGGCAAAGGAATTAGTCCCAAATAAAATTACAGATGATGTTAGAGTTGTGGAAATACTGGATGAAGTGGATCCATTCAATTTCAATGAAATTGATCAAAAAAGTCATGATAAAAAGACCTTTATAACATTGCAAATATATGACACGAATTATGGAAGAAAATTTGAACCAAACCCAAGAACAGATCACCAGCAACCACAGTTTGGAGAATCAATGGGCTATAGAGGTAAACAAGTAATAATTAATAGAAAAGCGGGGAACCTCTGCTAAACATAATTTTCCATAGGTGTTATGTGCCGTAATAAAATATACCTCGTATGCTAATAAGTAAAAAAAAGTCTTGAGACTAAATTGAACTAAAACTATTATACAATACAAATGGACGGGTTATTTATAACGCAGGATTTCAATCGTGATGCCGGTTTGCATCTTCTCATTAGGTATCAACTTCGATGCCATGATATAACTCCCCTTCGCCTTATATAACTCATCATATCAACTCATCATTCAGGCCGTATTGGGGCGACATAGAATACTAACCCCAATTCCATGCCGGCAGACCAGGGTGTCGTAAGAGGCGACAGAAGCCGGCCGCGCGTG
>DWOX01000430.1:0-10321 GCA_018251315.1 Nastra julia | reverse complement strand
TTGACTTTGATGAATTTTTGTATGGAGTTACTTCAAAGCCTAAGATATGATAAAACCTCACACATTGAAATCTGTTACATCGTGTGACTTATAGACGGTATAAAACACTTGATACAAATGTTCAAAAAGCAGTACTGTCTTATGGTACGGCCACACTTCATGGCGAAGATTCGTGTTCGCGTTGTCGCGATAAAAAATTCGTGTTCGACCCATGACGAAGTGCTTGGCCAAACTTCACTACGTCGCGATAATTCATTGCGCGGGAAACATGGACGAGGCGGTTGCGCTGTGTCACATGACAGTTAATAATTATATTCTACATCTTCATTACTTGAACAATAATAAAATAGGTTCACATTCCTAACTTTGTATGAAATTAAAATTTTTTCGTTGCTCAATTCAGTGAAGCAGCTTTCGTTAGCATTTGGCGAATGCGCCGTTTTTATCTGTCTATAGGGATGGACGGTCACCTTCAGAATGCTTTAATTGTGAACCAATAAGAAATTTTGTTCTTCTATCGACTTAGGACAGGTTCCCGCCAATACCTTATTAGGCGAGATTAATTCACTATCTCCTCTTAATAAGTATAGAAAAGAATACTCTTAATGTATTAAGGCCGCGGGATTTAAGATGAAGACGAAAAAATAAATAGCACTGTCGCATTTTCTAAGTTATTATTTAAAGAAAAAAAGAAAAAAAATATATAATCCTTAGAAAACAATTACTGAGCATTTGATGGCTATAAAAATTATTTTCATTATTATAGGTAAATAAATCACAACTTATTTCTCCTTAATTTTAATTTTCCCAGAACACATTTTGTACAGAGCGGTACAATGATCAAAAGCAGCCCAACATCTAATTAAAACAACGAGCTGCTAATAACTGGTGTGTGGAGTATCGGTGCGGCGATATTGGACGTCAAGAACGTTCACCAATTAAGAGTTTCCCCGAATGTCCGGGCAGAGTAGTCCAAAATGAGAGCACCGTCAATTACGCCCGCCTCGCGGCCTGTCCTGCCAATTACCTTCCAACCAGCCCACTGATTGATAAAAAAGGGCTTCGAAAACTCGCCAAACAAATTCTGGTTATCTTCGAGCAAAGAACCGCAGGCAGTAAGCGTGCGCCCCTCGCTTTCCCGACCGACTCCGACAAAACCCGCTCACTCCCGATAATGTTAATTAACTAAAACATAAATATTACGGATAACTTTCAGAAGCGGCGAAAGAATTTTCGAGATGTAAAATAAAAACAAAACGGCAGCGCGGTGCAAAAATCCGACATTTTTACGAAATCGCCTTTATTTACGATCGTTGTGGAGCTTCGAAAAAACTAGTTCGCGCTTCATGTATGAACCATGACGCGGTCGCAAGAACAATCACCGAGAATAATTCATATTCCGAACGCGCTGCAAATATCCCGCGCTGATTTACGAGCCGCTGCACTCCATCTCTTGTACTGTTGCAATCGTTATCTTGGTGACAACGAACTTTTAGAAATAATTGGATTTCGATTGTGCCGCAACGGGAATTTTCCGGTGTCTACGTCATTATCGATTTCCATTTATAGGCAATATAAATTGTGATTGAAACTATCGCATGCTCACGTAATAGTATCGCGACCATATTTGTTATCTAACACTTCAATATTCGAATATAAGGATTCCGACGTTACTTAGTTCGCGTCGGCTTATTGAAGGGGTGCCAGGGCGGCCGGGTTGCGCGACACCTGTATGCGTTATTGTGTCGCATAAATTCCGTCGACCACGATTCACCCACGGGGCAGTGTCGTCCCTTGGTTTATTGAACTCTGGATCGAGATAAGGCGCGTACTGTATAGAATAGCGGTGAAAAGCTGCTTTAATATCGTAATTTTTCTACTTCGTTTGAATTACCTGTAGGAGTTTGTGAGGGAGTGCTCGTGCTCATAATTAATTCAATTCAAATCACATCGCCCACGAGCCCTCCAATTTATCTGGAACTGGTGCATCGCCTTATACGGTGAGCGATTGTAGATGTTGTAGAGCAGCGGATAAAATGTTTTTCCTAACATTATATTGGTTATCTGTAACTTGTCCGTATAAAAATAAAATATATAGCTTCTCATGTTTTATTAAGTGAGCTAACACGTAATACGTGGGTCGGATGATTATTACCACACAATAAAGTCTATCGCACAAGGATCTCCATGTAGCATGGTCTCCTAAAAATGTCGGTTTTTAGCGCTTACAATGGAAATGTCCTCGCGATTACAAGGTGCGCTTGCACATATGTAATAGACAGACACCCGTACGGAGGGACCCTATAACTTGGATTACGTATATGCAGTTGCGGCGTTTTATAGCTATCATCGCATTTATTAAGTAACTTTTCAGAAAGATGACGTCAATTTACAATTAATTTGCTTGGTAAAATTAAGTTCAAAGTCTTCACAGCTTAAAATTACAATACCTAATACGCGGATGTCGATGATGAATGATCGATGTGAAATATCGAAATTGTAATTTAATTTTATTCCTAGAATAGTATCCTACGTTCCAATTTTCTCAATCAGAATCAGTAACTCCACATGCTATTTCTCGCGGCACTTCACGGTATAATGCGTTTCGAGCGGATGTGGTTGCCAGCGACACTGTTAAATAAATGAGGTATTCTATCCCATACCCGGGAACAGAAATGTCTCAGTGATTTTCTTAAAATAGGACTGTAAGCCTTTGTATTCCCCAGATTTACGTAACTACACTACATGGACATGTTCACTTATTACTCGCAAATTTTATGGAAATAATTGACAAAAAACAGACTAGGCACTTCACCATAAGTGTTCAGTGTCACGTATGAACATCAGTAATACTTAAAGCATCGATCACCAATGCGTTATCAGCCAAGAAAATCTAAAAGATGGAAAAAATATTTTATATCTATTTAAAAATTCGTTGACTGATTAATATTAAAAGTTAAGTAAGGCCCAAGCGCAAGTCCTTAAGAAAGCCCCGGGTAGAGGGGGTAAGGGCATGTTCTAATGAGACGCGGCCGCTGCCCTCACGCATGCACTTTATGTGCTTAGGTACGAATATAAATGAATACCTACGCCCATTTCAATTACAATTCTGTACCTAACTGCTGGCGAGTTAAGATTGCGCCTGAACCAATTTGCCGGAGGCCCTTCGAGTCCATTTACGACACCTACCATTTGTAGTAAATGAAATACAATACCAAGAGTCTATACTACAAATAAAAATAATTGTTTTCAGAATCTCAGCGTCGCATCTTCAGTGTCTCGAATAGGGTTGTCAGTGTTCAAGATAAAGTAGTTTTGAAACGCACAATTTTTTTTATAAGGTAAGAATGTCCAATGTCCATACGTCTTCTAATTATGATTAGCATAATAAATGTATTACAAAGAAAGTTGTTGCGTATAACCATAAAATGTAATTCACTTAACACTAACTCAATCGGCACTAAATTTTTCCCGAAACCAAAGAGGTTGCAATAAATATTAGTAAAAAGGCATTCGTGTATAGTAACGTTACTAGCACTCGCTTTTAAACGAATCGCTCGGTATAACAATAAAAGCGTCTATGGGCCCTTTCACACATTCTAATGTGCTCAATGCTCCTTCATTTGTCGAGGGCTAGCACGCAGAGGAAATATTTTCCCAAATCCATACAGCCTTAAGGATCTCATAAAGCAGTCGTTCCGCGCGCGAAAGTATGGAAGTGAGATTTATAGGGGGGACTCCGACCTCGAGCCTGGGGCTTTACTATGATGAATTGACACTTTTTCAGCGCTGCCTACAAATTTCAACTCGAACAATATACGCACTTTGAATGAACAATGAGCTCCGGTAGGTAAGAGTTGCGTCGTTATGGCTTTGAAACTTTTAATGTCTCTAATGAGGTAAGGCAGCCATAAATATTTCCATTCCTGAGATTAGTAGCGCCTTACGGAAGTCGAGTAACGCATATCATCGCGGTGTACCTACTGTTAATTAAGTTTGAATATATAATGGGTATTTACTCGCTGGGAATATATGTTTTATCTTTACATACCTACAAGTAAGAAATTTTAATTTTTGTAGAGGTCAAAGACGATAGATTCGACTTGACTGTACCCATTATATATGGTTCTCATTATTCTGTTTGGGGAAACATGTTCAGACGCCGAGTAGCAAAAAGTTCAAACATTTTATAAACATGAAGTGGCTACGGTCATGGCTTTGCGTCACGAAATCTCTGACGGCATTCTTGCATATCTAATATCTCGGCAATATTCTGGCCAAATTTAATGACATGCATCAGTCGAATAATTTATAGCGTTTAATTTCATATAAACAGCTAAATAATTTCCGTATAAATATTACTGTACAGCAAATATATGCAACGATAAAACTCATCAATAATAATTCTGTTGTGTCGTAAATATGTGTCTCAATATATTAATATTGGCAGCAAACCGCGCAAACATTTCAAGATGACTTCATTTGGCCGGTGGAGCTTTGGGCAATCGTCTAAATTATAATAATAAGCGGGCGTGAGCTCATCCGACAGCTTGTCTTAATAAAGACATTATAAATATCTGATTCTCGACGTATGGCTCGCATCGACACTAAATACCAAAGGGTTACGGACAAAATATTTATCTATAACACGATTCAATCTACAAGATATAAAATACAACAAGGCATTTCTTTAACGAAATTTATATGCCATAAACATACTTAACTGGATTATGAAATAATAACATATCAAAAAAAACCTCACGTTTTTACGAAACAGAACGTAGAGGGCGGCCTCAGTGATTTAAGTGGTCGGCTACCAACAATAGTAGCTTCGGTCGTATGAATAAAACGTATACAAATTTAATCAAAGAGAAATCTATTAGTAAAATGAGAAGCACGGAAGGGAGCATCTATACATATTCAACGAGGCACTGCATCACGAACGGGCCAATTTATGCGGCAGGCCCTGAGAGTATCGTACTTTTACCTCGACCATATGTAAAACTGGACTATTTCTTTCGCGATCAGATTGTCACCTGGTAAACTGAGAGCGTCCATTAAATTTATTCCTTTTAACGTACGGCTTGAAGACCTCGTTTCGTGGCTCGCTTGAAAATTCAAATGCCTTTACTCCCCAGGTGGAATTGATTTCTGTGCTCGCTGGAATTGAGAACGATCTAAATTGGAAACTAAAACGTGAGTATGATGCTTGTTCGGAAACTTTAACTGATATAGAAGTGAATGTTCGCGAAGATTTTCTGTTATATTCAGCATGAAATAAAATGTAAAGTTACTACAAAGAATCAACTTATAATTTTACTTATATAGTGAGTGAAATGGATAATATTCTAAAGTCTGTGTGTTAACCTAATGCTAAGTGCATTATTTAAAACTATTAATTGATCACGGTTTTTAAGTTGTAAGACACGACAACTAATAATACATATAATCATTCGTAGAAATCTGTATACTCGTAGATAATTTTTAAAATATTAAGAAAGGTGTCATCCTCAATTTGTCTTACATTTCATTAGATATATCAAGATAAAATTGACACCTAAAGAAAAGATTCATTGCAAAGAGATACAACTGCCTAATCACTTTTCTTGATAGTTGTCTAATCTAAGTTCTTATCCTCATCCTCAGCCAGAGTTCGTAGTTCGCCACATGACCCCACGCTCTATCGGAGACCAGATTAGATGTTGGGAGCACGATGCGGCTCATAATGCAATGCCAGTAAACGGTTTACGATTCAAAGTATAAGCCTGGAATCAATCGCTTACTCGTGTGAACTTATCATTTACAAATACCGCTTTTCGCTTTGGAAATTCAATCAAAAAAGGTTGTTATCTTGAAACAGATATGTTAAGTTTTTCATAATAAGACTAGAAAATAAATTTAAACATGGTAAAGTAAATATACTATCCACGTTTAGATAAAAGGGCTTAAGTACTCAAGTCAATTCACTTTACAAATGTACCTGTAGTGCAAAGAACATATGAACTCGTACAAGCTTTCTGTTCATTAAAAATAGTTTTTGCTGTAACAAAACGTGAACAGCGTATCGCAACACAAGTCATTTGTTTGCTTTTCAACATTAAAATGAAATACAAAAGGAACTTACTAAAAAATGTAAACATAGCTATCTACAACAGCCATCGCCATATTGTATTTTTATAAGTAGGTATAGAATATGCAGTAACATTCATATTTTAGTTGAACACTAACACACGTACTGCATAAATTGAATAGCAAAATATACAGCACCAATATATGCTTTTCAGAGTTTTCAGAGCATAAACAAATTAGACAAGTGGTTTTATTACCAATGCATAATAAAACAGCTCTTCTGTTGCAATGAAAAAAGCATATTCGTAAGCTTATGTTTTGTTAACTAGCTTACTGAAACGTTCCAGACAGAATCATGAATTGGTTCAACTACTGACGATATACTAATTGAATCGTCTTGAAGGATTGATTAGTCTCTGTAAATTTAAGGAGGCTTTAAACTGATCTCGGAAATGATTTAAATATCTCGACTTAATAGTAACAATCATGATGAAATGCTTAAGAACACTCGCAGCTTAAGTCACCAGCAGCCTTTCTTAACGTATTATACTGTGTGATAAGCCAAAAAGAATTTAAGGCATTCGTTAGTCCAAATAAAAGGCAGTCGCCTGTTATCACGATTTACATTTACCTATTTTGTTAGCCTACTGAAAGCGCTCTGGCCATTGACAGGATAGTAAATTTTTTTTTTTTTATACATTTCGAACATAATTTTTCTCTGGTGATTAAATAGTAATTAATTCCGTTAAAACAATAAAATAGCACTGCCTGAAGTGGTCTGAGACATTTGAAAAATTAACTGTCAGCATCATTAGGTTTCATAATATTAAAAGCATGTGTTCCTCAAACAAAAGATTTCCTGTGAACAACATTAATCCTACACCCAGTTCCCATAACTCCAGTATCGCGTTCCCAAACCCGGACAGATCTTTCTCCCGTTCTATGTAAAAATAAGAAACATCGATGGCCGCGAATGCGAATGTCCAATCACGCCATAAATAACCAGATTTGCTCGTTGTTTATAGTTTACGAGTATAAATAAATATTCGTAACAATTGCACGGGATACTTAACACGACCATAAATCATCTTTATAAGACGACTTTGTCACAGTGTCGTAACAAAGCCGTGCCTGTAGCAATGAATAAGGTATTTTGAACTTTATTTTTAGGCACAGAGACACGTTTAAATTTGTCCAAATAGATCTGCTGCTTTTGTTGGAGGGAGCTACGGTATCCGCTTTGATGACGTGCTGATGTAAATCAACAATTACTTATTTCAAATACTCCTCGAAAGAGCATTAACATTTTATATAAAAGGGAGAGTAAGAGGTTTGTTGGCTGCAAATTTTTGTATTGAAGCTCTCTCAATGAAGCCAGCCGAGTTTATCCGTTTTCTGTCTATCTATCTATCTATCTGAATCTTGTGAAATTAGAGGGAGTATAAATTACTGAACGATGTCCATTCGCTCTTGTCAAAGAAATCTTGTCAATCTTTACGTATTCTAATACAACTTTATATTTTGCATCTTTATATTTTGTTTATTTTTTACGTGTTATTGAGGTATCCTATCTTTTTTTAGTTATGTTGACAAAATTTACTATAATACCGTATAAGAATATTCCAACAAAGTAACGAAAATTCAATGCGTGTCACTCAAATAATAACTACCAACACTGAATATTTCTTATGGAATTTCGACGTCCATCCAACCGTTGTGAATTAGTGATATTCCTTACGAGTTCACCGAATCGTATGTGATGAGAATACCATTCAATAAAATACATTACAAGTAGGCCTGCCATCGGTTTGTGACCGCACTATTCAACAGTCTGCCTACTTTTCTTTGTGGTGTTTACAAATAAACCTCTTCGGCTGTAATCCCCCGTATTGTGTTTGAAACTTGAAGATCGCCGAGTACGTACAGATGCTAATCTCAAGTGTCTGTTAACACACAAATAATAGGGCTTTTTAGGAGTTCCCTCACCGCAATTTTGTTACCGTATCCAAATACTGAATGAAAAGATCACGCTTTCGACAGCTTATTTTGAATTGTGATACTTCCTTTAATTCATTCATCGCTACATCACTATTACTCCTACCTATTATGTCTCATGGATTGTGAATATAACATGTAATGTTCTTTAAATATGCGAAGTTTACATCGCGAAACCTTCAATTCTGCGATGATTTGCAACACACGAAATCAAATTCACAAGAAATCGCTTTAAAGTTTATTAAACTTAATTTGAACCAAAATTAAATGTCTCCACCAAGGTGACTTAAAAAGTACAAAAAAGGCTATCGGGTGGTTTGATTTTGGTCAGAACAATAAACGGTGCCGGAGTCGGGTACTAATGAGACTAATACGAGATAAAAGAGTCGAAAACATGTGTCACCCGTCTAATTACTAATCGGGCGTCTCATCTGGTACAAAAAAGGATGGACGACAAATTCTATTAGAGTGTGATGGGCCATCGTGCACGTGCCGACACGGTGGCATTAACGACTGATGTGTTTGGTGTTAGGTTCTCGTAAAGATAATAAATCGTGAAATGATGAACAGCGCTTCGTTTAAACTATAGCTTTGAATATAATACTGATGTTAGTGGTGACATAATCATCAAAATGACGTTTTTAATTTGATTTTTAAGACTTATGAGACACAAAGTAAGTGTATCATTAGTGTGTCATTGAAACCAACATGAATAAATGATTTTTGAATTTGATTTTTTGAATTTTATCACACACAATTTGTAATTGTTCCATTGCCGAATTTCGATATCTATAAATGACAGGATAAAAAAACAAACTTAAAAAAGTCACATTGGGTTTCTAACGCTTACCAATCAATGCCCGATGCACTTTTGTTCTAAGGATATGAGTGATGGTTATCATCAATATCAGATCGTTAGTTTAGTGACTTCCCCAACTGATTAAATAAAAAATAACAATGACACATTTACAGATAAGTATAAAAATTAAAAAAATCATCCGGAGAAGTATGACTTACCCAAATGACTTTTTCAGTGAAATCATTCAATATAAAGCGATAATATCTTTATATGACAGATCAAATAATAAAAAACTGTTCGTTGAACCTTATTACGAATTATTGTTTTTGCTAAGATTTTTTTGATAGATGTGTTTAAAGATTTCATAAGAAAACATTTAGCGTGTAGGTTTGAAGAACTTGCCGGGTATATTTAATGATAAAATAAAACAGCACAAACAACATGAGTTGGGAATGCACGTCGTGAATTCGTTGCATGCCACGTCGAGACACGGGCTAGGGTCAGATGCTTATCTTAAATGCCTGTATCACCCACGGGAGACACTTTTTTGTAACGTTATTATCGATGTGGAACTTTGGGTCGAGCTTATTTTGTGAGGATATTAATAACAAAATGTTAAAGGGTTACTACACGAAAAATTATGATTTCGATTGTGGCTTCAATGCGTGTATGTAAAACATATCTGTCATTAATTAAGAGAAAATAATTTTCGAAACTAAAATAGTAGGTATTATAGTTTCAGATAAGTATGTTAATGAATTCTTCATTAAGATATTATAATTAAGTTAACTTAACGTATCATCCATACACTTAAGGTCTGTGTCAAGGAAACCTTCAAGCGCGATCGATATTTGGATGATTGACCGTTAGCAACAAAATGTTAAGCGCCCCTATGTAGAGTCAAGGAGCTATCGTTAGATAACTGTCGTTAAGTCGGTATTCAGGCAGTCTTCTGAAGATAACATTGCTTCCGACGCTTGTTTTATTCAATAACCTAGAAAACCATGGTGAAATTGACTTTATGCCTTCTTAATTAAGTACAGTTAGAGTCGATCCTGTAACGAGAATATTGGGTTATAGCCAGGACGAAAGGCACGCAATTCAATAGTAATTCCGCAGTTGGCACTACGCCTAGCCAGAATTACACCGCAGGATTGAATTACCAATCGCTACTTAAGTGCGCTCCGCTGTGAAAACAAGCTTTTTAGAAATAGCACGAGTGATGTGTAACATGAGACTCTTCGCCTTTGCACCCAAATTGTGTAAATGGCGTTAGGTGAGTTTACAGAAAAAACATCATGGGTTAGCGAATATCAGGTTACACGATAGTGCTACTAAATGAAATTAGATTTAAGACATTTAAATTTATTGTCTACTTGCATTGATAGATAATAAAATTGATGATGATTTAAGTTGTAATATGATATCAGTTTGTATTTGACACACCTGTTCAGAAAG
>DWOX01000429.1:0-10322 GCA_018251315.1 Nastra julia | reverse complement strand
AATTTAACTCTAGAGAGATGCTTAGGGCTCAAAGGATGATCGTAAACTCATCACAATCTACTTTTTAGGTTCGAAACTGACACGAAATCATCTAGAAACTTTTGTACGTTTCCTGACTTTGAGAGATTTATATGAATCAAAGGTAGATATTTCCACGTAAAAGGAAGAAATGAATGAGTTTCCAAATATAACCTCTCTTGATTCACATGTCAGTCAAGTAAGAAATATATCGATCAGACTGTGACATCACACATCCGAATGAATATGAAGATACCATGGAGCCAGTTACATTGTATTATTTCTTAAATCAACATAAAGTTAACACAGAACAAACAAACTAAGAGCGTGTTATAAAAATGTAATTTATATAAATTATGGATCATCTAACATCATAAAACCAAATACGATATACAATTCAGATCCATTCAATGCTCCATTCGTGAACTAAAATTCACTCCCGCCCACTCGTATTAATTTCGAAGTAACGAAGTCAATTTCATTTATTATCTCGCCTAATATTGTTACAGAGGTGTTTGTGGGAAAATAATCAATGGTATTCCACACTAAAATATTCATTGCCTTGTGGCCAACATGTAATGTGTTTACCGATAAGAAATTAACATTTCCTTTCCTCATTGACGACTAAGGGAACATTTCGTGGATAGAACCTAAAAAGTTATGACGCCGCTTGATGATAGTAAATTTCGAGCCACCCAGAATAGCTTAAATTTTCACACAATTTATTTTAAACGTATACCTTGGATTCCTGCAAATAACAAATAACAATAAACGCATTGAATGTAACCAAGATTCAAGTTGAAGCGAACCTGTATTTTGTGAGGCGCGTGGGAGGCTTCACGATTCAAGTTCCCTGCTCACACCCACGCATTGACCTCACACTGAAGCGAGGTAGATGCGCTTATGCACCATGATATCCACCAATATTTATTGCATATCAGACACGGAAAAGTACAATAAATCAAAACGGAGATTGCTCCGAAAGCATCTAATCACATATCAACGTAAGCGACAGTCTCCGACGTAAGGAACCCGATAAATAATCGTTATTATGACATTCGCGAGTCTGATAAAACAGACGTGAAGACTACCGAGCGGTTAATTGCCTCGTAACAAGAAAACAATACGGCAACGACGCAAAAAGATGACACCGGCCGGCTACCTGGTCGACTGGCGATTATCTTTCAAAATAATAAGCGGCCGCGAAATCTGGCCTTTGTTCGCGGAGTGGAGCGATTTTGTAGAAGCTAAATCTTCATTATGGCGCGCGCAATAAATTATTGTAGAACCTATCGGCGATCTAATTACGGCGTTTGGTGAAAAAGGACGCGCCTCCGCCAGACACGAATAGCGACACGGCGTTCGTTGTCGGAGAAATTGTGTTATGTTGTCTTGTGGTTGTGTATAGGGTTGTCTAGGTGGAAAGGGGATCGGGCAAGGCTGTAGGCCCATAATTTATTTGCGCCGACAGGAGATTCCGTGTCGCTGAGAGTGCGCTCGCAATAAATAGCTAGAGTTGCGTGTAACCGTTGTCGGTTATTCGATATTCTGTAACGTTTGTGAACTTTTACTGCGCTATTGAGAACATCAACACTGCAACAATAGGTCTTTAGTAATTTGTGTACAAGTAGTTACTTCTCCTTTCCTATTAGTTAAATAAAAAGATAACAAGATGAAATCCATTTATTCTCACGTCTATAAAATACAAAAGCAATGCTTAAAAGAGATGTGCTTAAACATGAGCGAATGAATTATCATCGTCGTTCCCATTCTTTCTCTTATCGAGTACTAGCAATTACATCGTTGTATTAAAATTGCATTTAAAAAGTCCATTTCATTTTACGACAACGGCTAAATTTGTTGGTGTTTTTTTTTACTTTTTATAAGCTAATGCTTGACCACTATCACACACTGATGGTACGAAGTAAACTCAAATTTATTTTGCGTAATAAAACAAATACAAAAATACCATTCCTAGACGTCAAAGAAATACAGAAGATTTAGCTAAAGCGTGTCATTTGACAGGTAGTGGAGTCGTCGTTCGTAAAAGCGCGCGCCGTGTCGCCGGCTATCTGATGTCGCTGCGTGCGCACGGTACGCATACGCTTACTACACCCCCTATCTCACACTCCATCGACTTGACGGACAGAAAAAGCTAACTTAAATCTTGAATTCTCAACTTAATTCTATGTTCTTTATTCAAATGTTTATAAAAGATTTTTTAGCTTTATGTATTTATAGTTTTCTTTTAGTAACTATCCAATTACAAGATGTGAGGAAAGAAAGTACATAATTTCTAAGTCTGTGCGCTTCCGTTTTCCAGACGAAGTATACATTTCAAAATTTCGATGAATAAGTTTATTGAGCAATATTTTTCTGTAATAAAAATTTTGACTTATAAGTTATCTGAAATTGATTCCTAATAACCTTTGCTCAGAGTCATTTATTCCGAGAATGTGGGATTACAGCGACAATACCATTTATTTATAAACAAAAACGAGATCATTTAAAACTTAACAAATAATTGTTTATCAACAATATCGAACCTTAAATTCAATTACGCAACCAATACAATAACTGATCAAGGATTTGTTCCGCCTACGGTACAAGACACAGACATAGTTGGTTCGAAGTGTTTGTAAACACAATACCAAGTTGTCGGGTTCGTGTCGTGTTTAACGAATGACTAACGTGTCGATTACGATGGCTTGATGAATATGGATTTGCTGAAAATCACGTGCCAACCACGATTGTTAGTGAGATAGGTCTTACCGTCTTTACCGCGAGTACTGAGCAATTGACGTAAGATTAGATGTTTCGTTTAAGATGACGTTTGACTATTAGGAGTCATAATTGTATTTGCGGAGAACTCGAAAACACTTAGTATTGCCGACCAAAGAAAGATTTTGTTTAGATTAACAGCTGCTGTTTACACCAAAGAGTGGAATAAGTTGGCAGTTTCGGCGTTCCCGGTGATTATGATGTGGGATCTTCCAGTATGGAGTAATTAGACTCCTTTTAAGTTAACGCGCTTCACCATTTAAGACTTCGTCACCACTTTCCATCATTTGGAATCTTTGACAAAGTCCAAGTTAACTAATGTTAAAAAAAAACCGAGTAATACCACATGCGTTTCAGTGTTAATAGTCAAGGATACGGCAAAGTCAGCTTCTTAACTTACCTCTAAAGATTAAGTCAATGGACAGAATCAATCTTAAATTAAAATAAGCTTATCGATCAGTTTCTACTGTGGGTTAAACACGCGATAACATCTAAGGGCGTCCCGTTATCCCATGGGAAGCCTTGCGACACGGTTTTTGTGAACGGATCTAGTTTTTGTACCATGTCATCCGAACCAGACTAGTTCCTCTCTGATAGGGCTGTACACTGTCCGTGGAGATCGCGAAAGAATACAAAATAGTGTACTAGCGTATAGTACCAATGTACTCCTAATACTGTCTGTAGTGTAACAGACAAAAGTTTGAAGAGGAAACCTATTGAAGCATCAAATTACATTTACTCTGGGCATTATTGCGAATTCTGTACCTACAGGTATAGCCTTCAAATTTTATTTGTTTGCAATAAAACTTATACTCGTAATTATTCCACCAAGGTATCAATCAGTAGTTAGCAATATATTCCTGTACTGTTAATATCTGTACAAACATTTCTATCCCCAAGTGGTCTTGTCTATAACAGTTCGTCAGAGCATCCGTGACAGTATGGGCTGTGCATAATCCTCTCAAGTGGCGGCGGTATATGGAAGTGTGCAGTTACACGCTCCTTAGACGGAGTTAAAAAAGGGCGATGCTCTTTGCAACACCGATTCTTAACTGAAACGCGGTTTCCTGTTAGCTTAACTGACAGATCGTCACTTACTCATGATTTCTCCTTTCACATAGATTCAACTGGTTGTAGATTAATAGAAATGAAACATGTAATTGTCTATATATTTTCAAGAGATAGTACTCTTTTTAAGACCGGCAAAGATTGATTCTTCATTGATTTCTTAGCTGTTGATGATGTAATAGTAATTACAGGATCTACGCTGAGGTCAAAATTGAATGTTAAACTTTATGTAAAATATTACACGATAGATTCCTTCAAAATTGCTGAATGAGATGTCAATGTCACGTAAAATTTAACAGTTCTAACGTTCGACGTGAGAACGTGAATGGTATCTGTTTCAAAAACTGTTCCCACGTAACTTAGTAAAAATGTATAGTCCCCAGTCGATAAAAGTAACATAAATACCAATATAGTGAATGTTACTGATCAAACTGCAGTAAGGTCTCAATTCAAAGATAAAGGAAGTTATGAGATCACAAAGTATGGCGACGCTGTAACTCATCGCTTGTCTCAAGCGAAGAGTGCTTTTACGCGTAGCTGTTGTCAATAAATTTAATACTGTTATGTCGTTCTCATATCTTTATGTTAGGGCGCCAAATGGCGATCGTTGCTATTTCTTAGTGCTTTGGTCTTAGTACACTCCTAGACTCCTACAAGTTAGGCTAATGTCTTCAGTTCTTTTCATCTTCTAATGAATGTTTTTGAAATAAAAACTAACTAGCTAGTTCTTTATGTGATCTGTTTGTTTAAAAGATGAAAGAAATAACTTGAATTTAATTAGTAGCCATTTGCATTATTTTACACAATAAATGTATTGAAATCTAACTCCTAGTTGCATGACTGATTTCATAGAATCCCCTAACGCGTTCTATGACTAACGGACGACCTATGCAGGAACCAAATATCCCTTTAATTTACGTGGGCGAGACCTCTGCCCGAGGCTACTATTCAATAAATACCAACGTCTATTTTGCTTTTATTCCTGTCTCTATGCTTTGTATGCAGATTTTATGCGAGCACTCGCTGCTCCTTTGCTAGAATATCTTCAGTAGCTTTTACTGTGTCTAAAATATAAATAACGTCTCTGTTCAAAACTTATCCATTTGTTTTTTAAAATAGGTCTTAAAATAGATATTGCTTTAATGCAAGTGGAATTTCATTTTTACTCTGGCTCGATTTCATACCAATTCATAGCAAAGAAATACTTTTGTATTTCTGCGTTTTACGTTTTAATGTGTTCGTATTTGCGTTTCATACGGAATACTCAAGTTCATATTACATGGAATTATTCTTGAAAATTAAATTGCGTAAAGGGTCTGTTCCAGAAACTACGCACTCCGTATTCCGTTTTAAAAAAATATATTGCCGAATATCTTAAGCACGGGCTACCAGTTAATATATAAATAGGTAAGATAATTAGTATTATCGCAGACAAGAGTTAGACAAGACTACATAAATTAAATTGTAATAAAATATAATGTAACATCGGAATGTTAAAGTAATTAACTCGCAGACGTTAATGACTACACTTGATTAACAACGACGCGTTAATGATGACATTAGGTTATTTTGTAGTAAGTTTAATTATATCAAGCGATGTCTGGGAATGTGTGGGATGTTGGCCCAGCGGTGGGTGACAGATAACTGGGACTGGAATCCACGATTATATGGGTAAAGGTCAAATTTTGCTGTCGTGTTGGAGAAAGAGATACATGATGCGTTTCTGGAACATACTCGTAGTATAGACGTAGAATAGTATAGAGTCAAAGTTCGGAAGAGAAGAGAAGAAAAGTGAGGTCAGTTTTTTTTTCTTTTTTTCGCGATCTGACGTATGTCACAGAGCACGGTCTTGCCGATTACTATGTTGAAGAAAATTTTTACTAATTAATTAACTTAGTAATTTTTTTTCGTCGACAATCTGATTTCGATGGATTTATATAATCTTGGGTCTGAGAGTATAGATATAGCGTAGTATTACTATAAGTATGTATTAGGCAGTGTTTCTCAAAGTGGATGACAACCTACGTATCCTACGATGACTCGGGGTCGGGAAAGAGTAATTTAGGGTATGAACTATGAAGTGAGTGTTTCTCGAAGTGGGAAACGAAACATTTTGAGAACCTTTAGGGTTCCTTACGCTTTTTCAATTTATTGTTCTAAGTTTTAATAATGTGGACTATGCTTAGTCTCAGCATGCTAAAGAAACTGTTCCTGTTTTGAACCTATGTGTCGGTACCTGTCATAAAACATCATAGTTTTGCAGGACAATAAAAATTGTGTTTTTGCCTGACAAACCAATCGCATTTTTATGTATTAATATCAGTTAAAACTAATACTTACCTTTTGATCTTTGATATTTTTATTAAAATAACAACCATGTTCACACCAAAATATTTATTGATCATAAATCCAATGAGAACATTTGATGTGTGTATTCACGCTAATGTTTAGTGCTGTATATGAATAATTTGAATGGCTATTTATAAGTTATTTCGAGATTTATGATCCACTGATGTGGTAAAGTCACGAATATCAAAGTTGAGTTTTAACACGGTTTTATTAGGTCAAACTGATGTAACTCTCTTATAAAATCTAGTAGGATCTGTGTATGTGTCAGGTTTTTTTTTGTATAGTATGAGAACAGCAAACGAGTTTACACTTCAGCTTGAAGTTAGTCAAAAGCTTCATTGGTTACTACCCCTAAGGACTGATGACCACGTCTTGAAATGTTTCGAATAGTATTGTTCAATCTTAAAACCTTACTGAAAACCCCTACTGTAATTTTAAAACCCTACTGAAAACCCCTTCTGTAATTTTAAAACCCTACTGAAAACCAATTCTGTAATTTTAAAACGCTGCTTGACTTAGGTCAATATACTCGTAGAACAATTGAAGGTATACCAGATATGACTGTTCTTGCATCAAATGCAACTTCTGTTTCCTGTAATTAATCCTCTCTTCCAGTAATGCTTGTATGGTGGTACTCATACTAAATTCAATAAATACATACATACGTACTATTCAGTCCAATACATTTCATTCCACCACAACTTCACAACAGACATTTATCAAACAAATATAAATTTTATCGATTGTGTAAACAGAACATTTATTTCAAGTGTTACTCTTCAGACGGACTACGAAATTCTTCGTGCGGAATGTCGGAATTTTATTCATTGATGTAGAGGTTCTATTTTTTGTCCGTCAGACCATCAGCTTGACGTCAGTATAGATTAATGGTCAGCATAATGTGGAAAAGTATGTCATGCCAACCAACTTATTTAATGTGAAGGCGATTTGTTCTGCCACCCAGGAGACGAATTGCGTTTGGACGCGACTGGTACTGAAAATATTAAACAAGTGGTTTTAAGCTGGAATTTCCACAGTGAAGTTTTGTCAGAAGGTGGTGTTGGCGCCAAACTACAATATCTAATACAACTTTATTATCTATGCTTTGAAGTCTTTTTATGTATCTGTGTATTTTAACTTTTTTGTAATCTATGATACAAGCAAGTATTCATTGTCTATGGTACGCGCCAAAATTTAATACTTTGTCAAAAATAAAAACAAAATTCGACTACAAAATTACGCTGAGTTTCTTTTGGGAAATTCCATTTGTTATCAACAAACACAAGGGATATCCGAAAAAACATATCTGAAACCCGTACCCGTCTACGATCCTACATCTCATAATAATATTTTCATGTAATCAATCTACGAATATCAATGCTAAAAATAAACGTATCTAAACGAAAGTACTAAGTAGCTACTGCTTTTAAAACATTATAGCTAACTGAATGAGTATGCTTAAAGTATGTATCCAAGATCTCAATTATGTAGAGACGGAGAGACGCATGCCCCGTTTGTCGTAGCCTACAGCTGACATTTAGGTAAGCCTTAATCGACATGAGTTATTCCAATCCACTATTATTTTAACTATTCATAAGTCAGAGCTTCTGTTTATTACATTTCCCAAGTTACTTATGGCATGGAAAAGTGAAATCTGCTAGAGATTTGTACAAAGCGGCGGCGCGGTATCTCAAATATTTCTTCTTAATTGGACGACGGCACAGACATCTAACCGTATCTAAAATTTCACACACCATAAATGGCTATAAGGTTACGATGAGTTTATTGTTAGACGCTTGTTTAACTGAAGAAATAAACTCTAATAATTGTATCTAGAGGGCCTAACACCTTTCATTTATGTATTTATACGCGACTAAGCATAAGGGCCTATGTGGTATTTCGTTTGGTACTTCTGTAAACCTGTGATTTATGACTTAGGCCCTTATGCTTCTCACATCGAGGTATGGGGTGTCACTGGATTTGTAAATATGTATACGAATTACTGGAATATTTTCACCGATGTCATGTAAGCTATAAGCATACGGATACAATAGAATATCCGAAAAAATATATCAATGTCTACATTTATCTTCGTATCCGAAATCACCCATCACTTGTAAGACATCTGTCCATGTCTTGTATAACAAGTCAAGTGACGAGTACAGTCAGCAAAATGCCAATGTTGCTTGCATGCATTGTATTATTAATTGTCCTACTGTCTTATAATAACGAGCGGCGTTAATTAATAAGGTACCTAGTCACTAAGTCACAGTTTGCGTGATGTTCGTTACAACAACCAATTGTTTTCTGACAGTGTGGTTTATACTCGTAGTTAATTCTAGGGTAATTTGTGACGTATGTAAATCCTAGTAAGGTTGATTTTAGAATTCCTCGATGAAACAGTTTTCAAAAAAGGCTCCATGCGACACATTTTTGAAAAATCTTTGCAGGACTTTAGTTAATTTGCAAAAGTAGTTTACAATGCTTGCAGTGACAAATTTTTAAAGACTCTAAGCGCCAAAATTTTGTGAAGCTAGTTGAGGCAAACAATGACCTTTTGAACTTTGGCATTTGCACTGGTGCTTACAAGAAACTTTACATAATATTTTCTTTAATAACAAGTGAGTTTTACAAAAGGTTTATTCGGTTGTGTAAGCAAATATATATGAAGACTTGATGAAGTCGTTCTTCAGACGTTCTAAGATCGAATCTATATATAAAAAACATAACTTTCAAGATTCTATAAAAAATAGTAAAACTTATGTAATTCAGACAGGTACAAATCTGTGCTCAGAAAAGACTAAATAGGATCTGATTTCTGGTCAAACATAAGTTCCGGCTTCTTAGAATTCAAACCATAAATAATGCCTATACAAGTTCTTTATAGTGGAAAGGATCGCTAGCACCTAATCACTACGATACCCCACACATAGGTTCCTAGACACAGCCGCTAGTCAGCCGACACAAATTTATAGGTAAAAGTTCGCGACCGACCCGACCGGTTCAATATCACCACCAACCACAAAACCACCTCTAATCCCTTCCATTAAAGTCCTGTTTCCCTAATCCTAGCTCGAACCTTATCGGATACTTTCTTAATTGTACTCTTAAACACTACCATTCAAATTGTAACCTTGTGTTTATAGAAATAGAATTGATTTTCCCCTGGGTCAGTATCTCGGCCTTGCCGCCGGTGAATCGCTCTCACCTCTAGGTTCACGTGTGAACCTACATTAACCCGGTATGTTGAGCTGGTTGATCAGGTGTATACACGCGCGTTTGCGATGATAGCTTTTATAATTGGCAGTGTTATAATTGAGATTGAGTTCTGGGCGTAGTGTCTAATTCTTTAATGTGGATTTATGACGGATACTTCGGGTCACGCCTTTTGTTGCGTTCGACTGTACCGTGTTATTAAGAAGGTGCGTTGATTAAACAAAATGAAAAGGAATGTATCATATTATTTAACATTGATTACGGGCTGGCGCGAGTAATTGCTTAATTGTTGATTAATTTTAATGTAATGTAGGATATGGTTTAATTTTGCTTGCAATTTTCAGAATCGCATTGACATGTTTCTAAATGAAATCATTCTTTATTGAAAATTTTCATTATTATACTACTTCTGACTTATTGTCATAGTTAGTGGTTTTAAGACATATTTATTTTCAGATCATTCATGTTTTGTCTATATTAACGTATTTCCACTATAAATACTATCAGTCTACTTTAGACTGTAGAGCGTAATAAAATTAAAATGTTACATCCATACGCTCAAAAAACGTTACCATACATCGGACGCAGTCTGGTATTAACAGTCAGTACATTGCATTAGTAGGTACAAGTACTATCTCTCACTGAAATAAAAACTAACGTGGACGAATAGGAAACTGTGATTTAGTTGTACAGCCAGTGTAGCTTCAGGTCGACTAAACGAGGCTTGGTATAGTGTAGTTGTTCACTAGATATTTTTTCATAATTTACTATAGTTTTTTTCTCTGTATTTTTGGTGTATACTGTGTTGTATTATCTGTGTAATAATGTGTATCTGGTCTAGTTAGCAATAAAAAATATAGAGCCTTGATGGCATTAATCTATGTATTAAT
>DWOX01000428.1:0-10329 GCA_018251315.1 Nastra julia | reverse complement strand
AATGTATTCCTAGAATACTTTATCTGTGAGATATAATTATACCACGTGTTTCGTAGAAATGTGTAAAAATAATTGTCGAAAAATACAATTTCTTTTGCGTGTATAGAATAAATCAATCTACGTAGAAAAGATAAATATGTATAGAAGTAAAGTTCAGCAAATTACAAGAGCATACCTGAAAATTTCCAAAGTGTACGGGTTTTAACGTTACATTTCCTCTATTTTATTTGCAGCAGTTCAATCTGAGCTCAGTAGAGTTTCTACATTTGATTGATTACAAAGAGAGAACGGTCAATTGCCAATCAAATGAGATCGGTTTGAATGGAATCTCATTAAATAACAAATGTCACACTTTTATTGCGATAAACTGAAAGTTCAAGGAAGCTCGTAGACCTGATCCCATGCCAAATGTATGAAAGTATTAACATCGCGAAATCAAACCCGAGGATGCAATAATAAGAACAGCATTCTGTATCTGTGCATATTTAAAGCGCAACGAAGTTACTCCATCATTTTTATTAAAATGATCCTTTTTAAGGTGACAATAAAATAGCGGGACTCCTACAGTTCATCACCTAACCAGTTTATCATTAATTCTACTTAGTAGGTACCGTGCTGTAAAGACTATACCAGTACCATACACTAAACTACGAGGTTATTTTAAAACACTAACAGATAAATGCACGAAGAGGTGGGCAGTAAAATAATCGAATACGGACCAACAGACAAGAAAGTTTAATAATATTTTGTTATGGCTTTACTTTTAACAATGAATGAACAAGAGAAACATTCAAAGAGAGCGTTGTAACAACAGGCTTTTGAAAGAAACACTTTCTACGGCGAATGTCGTGAATGAGATTATATTTTTTATTTAGAAATAACCAAGTGGAACTCATAGTAGGTTTTATCAATAGCTATGAAACTCGAATTAAGAAAAGTTGGAAAACTAAACCTTCTAATGAGGGACTTATTGTTATGCTATCTAGGTATGTTTCTATATTTTAATTTAAAAAATCGATCTTCTCCCAGGGATCGGTCAAATTACTTTCTACATTGGTCATTGCATAGTTTGTCCAAAATAATGAGCAATAACTAAAGATACTTAATTGAAAATAGAAGGCTTACCGCTAAGTCCTAAGCAATCAAACAAACTTTAAGAAATAAAATATGAGGAAGAACTTCTTGTAACGGGTCAGCTAGAATTATAAATTGCCTTGTTACATTTTTATAGAGCGTCAATCGCCGCACTTTAATAGGTGATGTAAGATCACGAACACTGAAATAAAAAATGCATGACTTGCTACTTCGGGATCAATTTGGCGGGGATTCATGTAATATAATGCGTATTCTGTTAGTATAATAGTTTTAATTTCACATTATAATAGCCATGCCGAATGAAAACCTGTTTTGCGATAACCGTTAGTGAATCTAATATTCAACCGCGCACTGCTGCGAAAACGTGCTCACATACCATTTTTTGTATAGTTACAAATACATAACGATTATACGATCAATACTACAGCAATGTAATATTACGCGAGCTATCAGGTACATTAATGAATGAATATATTGTCATACGGAAGTAACAAAATAATGTAGGAATAGTATTTTCAGAAAGTACGCTATGCACATTTAAGTATTGAACGTTTTTGTCAAAACAGGAATTCTACTAGACCAACCGCCTTACAGGTAATTATACTCAGTTTTTTTAATGGTAACTTACAGCTAAACCATCACTTTAAAAAGACTCGGGAACCCACTTAATGATCGGTTCACTGATATTACCAAAGGGTAACCTCAAAAGATTTCACAGTTGATTCTGGAACCTCGCAACAAACGCGCGGCAAACTACAAAGCTTAGGTTTTAGACGTGTTTAAGACAATGTATTTGGTCATTCGACGTATTAACAATTGCTAATATGAAGGCTGCCTACCTATCCTAAATATACCTGATATTTTAATCGCACTTAAACAATTTCAACCAATAATATTTTTCATCGCGTTTAAAGAAATACTCCTCATCTAGAAACGTTTTTATTATTATTAATTATTGAAATGATCGTAAAAAACGCATTGCGAAAATTGCATGTATTTTACAGGTTTTTTCCTACGCCGGTGTCAAGTTAAATTAACCACGACTTTATCCGCAAGTATTATTCGCTCTCTATATTTGGTGATTTGAAATCCGGAAAAGTTATTGGACGGAGACTAAAGCCGAGTAATTCTCTTTAGTAAATGGAAATGGCTGTGGAGACTGGCAGCATTAGTCTACGAACATTGGTTGAAGCAAGCGGCTTATACAATGGCGGAGAGCGTTTTGAAGCAAGCGAAGCGTGGCCCACCCCCCCCGGGTGGCTCGAAATAATTGGATGAGGAGAGCTGTAGTTCGACCTCAGTTTGGCATCTTGTAAGAGGCTTACGTCTACCGGATAGTGTTGTTTAAGGATCTGGGCTAGATTCATCTTATCAACGTGCCATTATGACCACACGACTAACCTTGTAATTATTGACTGATAGAACAATATATAATAGGAAACTATTGTTGAACAATCGAAAGGAGTCACCACCGCCTCGAAGAATAAGACTGTTTCATTTTAGCGGAAATTCTGCTGCACATTTTTTACAATTTACCACAAAAATGTCTCAAGATTTTTTATGCCTCCCTCACTTAGGCTATCAAAGAGTTTAGATCTTTTATACAACTGAAACATATACAGAAGAAAAAGTTATTTTAAGCTTTTACACCAAACATTTTAACTGAAAATTTTCTGTCGTAAATGTTGTACACTTTCAAGTAAGGCACCTGAAAATAAATGTACATTTCAGTGCTTGAAAAATAATATTAATATTAGAACCTCCTTCGCCGGCGCGGCTTAACTTGAGAGATTTAAGCCTCGTAATGGACCGCTAATGGGTTAAAGCCAATAACTGTACTTTTAATTAACGCAGAGTAAAAGGAGTTACAATTTGCTGTAATTTCAAAATATTTTCTCTTTTGCCTTTTAATTATAGTCACGTCATTATGTACACAATTTGTGTTTACAAGTTTCAACCTTTTTAGTAGTTAAACGGATTCTGATGTAAGAATATAATATGAGGTATCATGAAGCCCATGTTGCTACGTTAGGATCTTATAAGACGAATTTTCATTCTTATAAGAGGAAAATATATTTTCTAATTAGGATGACTTTGCCATATTACAACTCATAGATATTGTGTCATTTAATATAAAGACGATCTTCGGTATTTCTTTTTAACGTTATTATTTCGTTAATCCAAGCAAAACAGCGTACTTTATTCAACGATTCATGGACAAACGACTAGAACTTTGCGATTCGGTTAGACACAGCGATGATGGACCTTAGTTAAGGAGTTCTCGAAAAATATCGCCTGTTTCCGCTATTTTTAGAAACCTGTCCAACGAGTCCGGTCCTGTCTGGAATAGCCGACTGCCGAATTGCGTTTGGAGGTGAAACGTGTCAGAAGGAGATGGACAGATAGTTCTAATAAGGGAGAAATAGGACGGGTGATCCTTCGAATTCTTTCGTGTCAATATTCACTGTGGCACGTAGTGGCCCGTTCGCGAAATTTTGACAGTTACAACGATGATAAACTACCAACTAACAGACGTGGTTTGTAAGCGCCTTGGAGTTTTCGTGTTCGTAACTAGTCATGACTGGCTCGGTTCACTTCTAATTTGTAATAAATTGTAGTAAAGGCTGATTTTGTTGTCTTTATATTAATTATAGCACTTAGTATAGGCTTACACGTAGCTTAATGATAAGGTAGCTACTATCCAACAATTGGCACACTATGTGTTGAGCCATTAGACTCTTATTGATCGCTGTACGAATATCAAGTTAAAGACATCGCTGATCGTCTTTAGCTTTCTTCACTTTTTTATAGGGTAATTTTAACCATACCAAATCTTGTGCCTACGTTATTCTTAAAAAGGGGTGTAAAGTGGAGCCCTTCAGGCAATAGAAGCCCGACTCTTTATTATTGGTTCTCCATGTCCATTCGACATAGGTACGACTGCATATCGATATGCCTTTATCAAATATCGCGCTGAAGCTACAACATTTTATGGGAAAAATCCTGTGGAATCAATGGAGCTCACGTAACTATATCGATATCGGTTCAATTAAGCTCCGCCGGGTATCTCTCTGCTTTTTGATTAAGCTTTCAAAGCTCTTATTTCATTTTCCGATATAAACCGTTCCGTTATTTGAAATGCCCTACGTTAATAAAAGCCAATTAAGGCATATTTTCTGCTTTTAAAATTTAATTACCATTCACAGTGGATTAGACACGGTAACGGTTTAAAGGTTTCGGATTGATAATTCAGCTCCTAGTAAAGAATTTTCAGTTAAGTTTCCTGATTACGTTCTAACACTAAAGAGAAAAATGTAATGCAGTAATTAATTAATCATAAGGTACATACCTACATACGTTTCATTGCCAACATGTTTTACTCCATTAATACAAGACGTAACCGATATATCCTTACGTCTCATAAACAAAATCAGAGTTTCAAAGAGAGGCTTATAGTAGAAACTGACTCACAATACGGTAGAGCAAACCTACGCCACCTAAACTATCATATTAAAGAAATGTAACTCATTAATCTCCAATCACGTCCGTGGCGATATCATTTGCTTCACAAAAACGCGAAGGCAACGCTGTCTGCATGTTCCAAGATGGTATCAATTCTAGTTTCGCCTCTGTGGACGCAAAAACTTGCCGGTAGGAGCCCTCGTTGCCAAGCGAATGTTCGTCGAGTTCGGAGCCGCCAGTTTCTAAACCGAGTTATTTGGCAATGCCAAAAATGCCCGTTCACCGCCAACGCTGACTTTCACTCTAGAGTCGCCCGTGAAAAAATGTACCGACCTTTCTAACAAGTCAGTCTGTGCGTTAGGCCGAGAGCTTACTGAATAATATACGCATTACGAAGCTGGTTTCCTCGAGAATTGTACCTTGTGTACGTTTATATTTTTTACAGTCTTTAATAACTTCAACGTCCACGTAAGTTCTGTACTCTGATATTCATGAACCGCAAAAATAAAGTTGTAATTGAACACCAAAAAGAGCGTTTACCTTTACCTTACCTACAACTCCAGCAGAAAATACTCAGTTGAGAAGTCATTTGATATAGCTAGATATGATATATCTTGCTGACAACTCTATACCTGAGAAGCATAAGGGCCTTTGTGGAAATTCGTTTGGTACTTCTGTAAACCGGTGATTTGTGACTTAGACCCTTATGCTTCTCACGTCGAGAACTGTCAACTTTTACAACTATCTAAAAACCGGTCTCTCTTGCGGAAACTGATGTCTGTGTACCATAGTGTGTAAGGGTGCGAATGGTTTTATTTTTCACATTACAGGTTTACCTACCCCAAAATTTGCTTTCTTCTTAACTACATAAGCTCTGAGCTAAATCTCAAACCCGTGCTTGCATTATTTCTAAAAAGGGGTCGGTAGCAGACCCTCCTCGTATTAATATACAAACTAGCAGTACTGTGCTCCCGGCCTATAACTATTTAATTGTGGCGCAATCGCGACCCGCGGGTGGAATTCTAATGACGCGCGGCTCGACATGTACTTCCATGGCCTCAGAACTAACGGTTACTGCTCTGTTATGGAATTTAGGCACGCCCTGACTCGAGTACGCTCGCAACCAAAACATTACACATCAACTGTATTGTACACTCGTTTGAAACGTAAAATGCGACGTCTCTACCGCTATCGGCTGAGTTATGTCTGACATACATCTCACCGACTGATTTAGGAGCTTACTCCGGCGAGTAATGAATACTGTTCATTGTTATCTTTACGAATACTGACTGGCAACGTGTAATTAAATAGTAAACTTAACACGAAATTAAATACAAGCTGTGTAATAGTTTCAGCGCTTTCATTTTAAAGGCATCTATTTCAAGAATTGTTATTGATGAGTTAGAGGCCAAAACCCATTTCTATAGTTAGGGGTATTTCCTAACAGTGTGGTTCAAAGCTGGCCGTCAGTGACCAATAGTAGAATCTGTCTTTCGACTCACAGAAGTGTTCACGAAGTTTTGAAGTACGTTTTAACTAACACTTTTTGAACTCAAGCATTGAACATAATAAATGTACAATTGTATATCTTAAAATAAGAAGCGATAAGAAATTCCCGAAAAAGAAAAGACGATGTTACTGATATTATGCTATAAGACCATCTCTTGTTAATTACGATCTCTCATCCGAGAATTGAACATCATTTCGGCTGTAACGTAATTATCCTTTGTCACAGGAATCCCTTTGACATGAGTTTACAATGTGGTATTTCCGACAATATTGACGGAATTTTATAAACCTGAATACGAACTGTTCGTATTGAGGCTCGGCTATTGTATTGCTTCGAATTGAGTATTGAAAACACACGGCGAGCGTTGGACATTTATTAAATTGCACTGTATTGAAAAGGCGAATATTTGTGTTGTTTTTCATTGTTCTCCATAGTAAAATATTTTATAAATGAAATTGGTTTACATAACTAATCAATTTCGAACAAAAGCCTAAATAATAGTATCTAGAAGATGAACCAAACGATCTTTGAAAAACAGAATTGAATCTCATCGAAGAATTATCTCATCGCCCTTTCATATTTTCTTAATCTATAAAGCTACATATAACTGTGTAAAAACCATTCCATTTTGTGTACGAAAGTAACTTCTTTCTGTACACGGAATTAAAAAGTATGCTAAACTTTATCATTCAGATTCATTCTACTATTATTTCTTATAGCGAATATCTGAATAGGTTTTACAACAGTTTTTTACGAGGTATCTAAAATTCGAGATGATTCATCCTAATGGAGCATTGTTCCTTCTCCGGTGACTGTTGCTAGGGCGTTTTTGTCCTGTTTCGATAACGGATTCTGCAAACGCTTATAATAACTCGTTACGTAAGTCAGATGTTTCCTGTTTCCACGCCACGGAATAAGTGATTATTAAGGCATTATTTATAATGCCCACACATATATTCAACGGTAGTGAAAAGCTTAGTCAACCAAGCTGTGTGAATAACCTTTATCCATCAGGATTTATCATTATAGGGACGAAAATAAAAATTATTAAACAATTACTTAAGATACAATTCGATGATTTAGGTGGACGGAGAATTTAATGTCAACATGCCATAATGGACTGGGCAAGAATAATAATACCATAAATTATCGCTAAGTTCGTAACATTCGTATGAATATAGTAATCAATTCAGTAGGCGAAATATCGGACGATATTGAACTGACTAGCCTACGAGTATAATTTTATTTTGTTTGAATTTGTATCTGAATATATACCGGGTTAGCTCGGAATTTAAGCTCCGTAGGGGGACAAATTGAAAGGCATAAGATAAGGGGTGTAAAGGACTCCATTCATCCGTGATTTCAACCCACCCGCCCTTGCACATGGCGAGATCTACTAAACAACGGGATGATGCAAAGGCCCTAGGTCCTGAACCTGTAATTTTAAATGATTCAAGTTAGTGACTTATAAGTGTCTGCAGAATATTTTGACGGGCTATTAATTTTGTTAAAACTACCACTGATAATCTACGAGTATCTATCTATCACTGATAAGCTGATAAGGTACAAGTTTTAACAGAAAACACTCAGCACTCCTTATAGTTTAAAAATGTTTAGTAGTAAATTTTAAAAACGTATTTTGTTCAGCTCTCTATTTATTCATTATATAATAATGATACAGGTACTGTTATTATATCTTAAGGAACATGAAAAGTGACATATTCTTCATACAGTGTTAACTTTGTATTCCAGACTAGTCTTTGAAATTATATGACTAAAATTGTAACTAACACATGAGATGGTCTTGAGTGCCTTTTAATTTTGGTGCGCGTATTAATTCAACGGACACCCAATTAATTTTCATTGGAATACACCGCACTGTCTGCTCTGTCATGAGTTTTATTCAACACTACGTTAATTTTATATAACAGTTTACTTAGATATGGATATATTTAAAGTCAAATCATGGTTAACTTTAAGTAGACGCTCATATATGAGTGTAATAGCTGCTTTCCAATGTGTTAATTTTTTAATGTGATAATTAAAATTAGACCGAGTATTGAAATAATTATTAGGATGGTATAGAGTCGAGCGTCTTCTAACCAGTGTTCAGATACCATTACGTGGCGTCTAAGGATCGTCCACTTAACAAAATTGTAGCCCTGACTAGGATCTAGGATTCTTCGTGATACGGTCCAGCGTGGTACCCATTGTAGTATCGAATTCATTCATTGTAGGGTGGCAAGGCAAGGTGCATCTCTAGCGGTTTTCACGGGGAGTAATACGAATGAATGCCCTTACACTTGAAACCTTGTCCCCTTTACTTAGTTAAATACCCTTTTATCCAACTGTCGACTGCATACAATTATGACCAGTATACTTATGTGTCCATCTGTTCTCACAGACTTTTCGAACTATGCACTTAACATAAATTTAATATGGCGGTCTATAGAGGGCATATAATGTTGGGTGTTAATTTAAATGCATTATCCGCTACAACGCCACGCCACTCCAAGTCACCCATCCACTCTCTGACTGCTTTACTTCGTCGAACACTTACGATCGACAAAGCCACCGGGCTATGAGCGCTTCGAGTACCTTTAAAAGTGATTTAAATTATACTTTGGTCTTAAAAATATTTAGTGTAAGTTAAGTTTTTAACGTATAAGTATAAACCTACTGCCACCGAGTGTTTTATTATAATGGAAGATTGGCGTGCGATACGAGAATGGGAACAAGTCTCACCGAAAATCGACGGTGTCATTGCTCTTGAGTAGCCTAGTTACAACGATATTTTGGTAGAAGTGGCCGCCGCGACCGAACGTGCACAAATCGCCTAGTTTACTCCCTCCCTAACCGATCCCGTTATCCTACTGTTAAAAAAAGATTTTCTACACAGTAAGTTTTTTTTACTGTGTCACTACTTGTTATTCTCGCAGGCTAAATCTGTACAAGATACTATTATTAAATCGAGCATGTTTTGTAGTATTATGGAAGTTGGTTAATGTCATGAAACTATTCTACTAATTGTAATATTAATTTATTGCATATTTAAGTACCTAACTACTAATAAAACAGAATTTTATTAGAATAAGTAGAGGCCGTAGACATTACAATTAAATTTTTAGTAAACACAGCCATACTATCCACTGTAACTATGTCAAATGGTAAATGCAAAAATAAGTAGGTAGTGAATAACACTAATTAATTGCAGACCTTAATATATAGTATAGTGATAAGAAAAGTTATAATTAGGAATAGGTACATGTATGTACCTACGCTAGTGATAAGAATTAGTTCTAGTATTTACGACTCAATCGAAGCAAACGAATGTATTAATAGTTTAATATTTTTATTTTATTGCTACTCTTAGTTATTGTTTGTAAGATTCATAAATAAAATATTTATTTACCTGTGAATCAGTTATAAATTATCAGCATGTATTTTTAAAATTTGACATTTAATTGAATATTAAAAAAAAACGCTGAAACAAAATTAATATCCTTCCCACTTTCTCCCCCTATAACTTCAAAACAGCTTAACCGATTTTCATCAAAATGTCTAAGAACACTCGTATGTAAGTCACCTTTACTTAACACAAAAACAAACTAACTAAACTGAAATCGCTTAATCCGTTCGGGAGCTACGATGCCACAGGCAGACAGATACGTCTAACTTATAACACCTATTTTTTCGCCGGGGGTTAAAATTCGACCATACCGCAGTGTGCCTGTACATACGCTACAGTTTTATCCTTTTCCAAAAAAAGTTAAGAGATGTCAAAACTTCTTGTTCCTAAACAGGAATTTCGTGAAATGTTTTCCCATTCGTAACAGGTTGAGAGCCACTGGACAGCAAAGCTATGCAATATTGCGAGTGTTTTAACGTTTCTGCAGTTATTTTTTCGAAGCATTCCAGCTATCTCTGAACATTTTCGTAAAATCCGCCAGCTTTCGAAAGCCCGCAGCCGTTATGAAACCGCATTGTTAGAGAAGCTTTATTAACCGCGGTGCTTTTAGTAACTTGGTAATGTAACGTAAAACTGAAATAACTAGTAGAAACGCTGATTTTATTTATTAAACAAAGAGAGTACAATAATGGAATAGAAGCCTTTGTTTGCGTGAATAAGATATACAAAGTTTTAATATATAAATAAAATTCTTCTTATTTTACGAACAAGACATGCCAATCCTACTACTATTATAAAGGCGAAAGTTTGTAAGTATGGATGTATGGATGTATGGATGTTTGTTACTCTTTCA
>DWOX01000427.1:0-10330 GCA_018251315.1 Nastra julia | reverse complement strand
TTTGTACACACACGTATTCGTTGCAACTTGCGATATTGTCACCATAACGCCCCGTTCACACGGAGTATTGTCTCACTCTGTCGAATCTGATTTTTTAAAGGATCTGGGTCAGTGGTAAGTATTTCAATGGTAGAGTTCACACGAGCATACGATTTTTCTTCTTAAAATCAGATACGACAGAAGACACGACTTCCTGTGAACGGGGCGTCGTTGTGTCGTGTCGCACCTGTAAATAAATTCAGTGAGTAGGTGTTTAGACTATATTAAAAACAGAGTGAGCTTCCGCTATTAATAAAACCTGTCCCTTATACTTGAAACCGTTGAAGAACGTTAAGCGTTATTTGCACACGCTTTTACGAATAAATAGACGCCGTGTTTACATACGATCTCTTCAGATTACTTTCCGATGTAAATAAGAGGGAAATGAATAATTTGGAACGCGAACTGAGGTACTGTTACTTAATAAGGATCGAGTTTACTTTGAGCGTTGATATTTCTGTCGAGTTTATTGCCTACGGTGAGTACGCGACTTTGCGTATACAGGTTTGATACATACAGAAAAAAATGTAGTTAACAGTTGAAAAATATAGAGAGTATTGTCTCGCCTCTCCCTCTACCGTAATCTTAAGAGAAAACCGACTGGGGTTAACTACTTTTTTCCATTGATATCACATAATTAAAAGGTTGGTCGAGAAATTTTATTCACCGTTGCTAAATTCTATTGAAAGGGGTATTGTAATTCAGGCATCGAGATAAATACGTATCGGGCAAAACATCAATCAGAAGGCTTCGCAGAATTGATGCCCCTCACCTGCCCTCATTTGTCACGCTCACGCCATCTGGACAACAGATTACGACATTGCGACAGTTCCAAACGGAGCACTTTATTTTAGTTTATACATAAGTTTAAAGCCTTAAAACCTAATACCTACTGAATAATCAAGCTCTTAAATGTAAGAAAATCAGGAGCAACGCTAACTATAAATGAATTTTTGAAATGTCCTAATTAGTCCCTTTAATTTTACATGTAACATTGCGTAGTAATTATATTTTTTTGTGTTCGGACTTAATGCTTTCTTGAGGGCGCCATATTAAATTTGTGAACATTTGGTTACGCTACCCGCTAATAGATGGAGTTACTAGTACCAAAGCATTGTGCCTTCGCGCTGAATTTCGATTCATAGCTTATAACCGAAGAGCCTTGTTTTATTATAAACTTTAAACTATAGTCATAAGTTGTTGAATTAAATCAATCCATCAAGTTCTATGATTAATTGAACGTAAACTAGGTACAGATAGTTTTCATCTATCCAGACTGTAGTAGCAAAGTGCTTCTCTAGGGTTTTTAGTAATGAGAAGATTCCCATGCCCAGCAATGGGCAGGGTAATACCCGCCAATCGATCCATGGTTGAGCTACAACGGAATACTATTATAATAAACTCTTTAAATATTGGTCTACTGCTTAACATAATACCCATCTGTTTTCCCAGCTATTAACATAAAAAGACGCCCTGTTGACCTATAAAACGGTTGGATAAAATATGTAAACTCCTTTACCCTTTTACCCGGTAATTTGGCGAACGGGCCGCAACTGGCAACACTATCCGATCCCAAGCAACCTATCAATCACGTGGTTACGCAGATCCTTCAAATGTATGATAATGAACGGTTCACAAGTGTATTGTTCCGGAAAATTGAAAAATACGCCTGATAAACCATTCATTTATTCATAAGTAGGTAATACACGCAGGATAATGCTTACCATATTTTCGTGGGATCCATATGGAGTAATATTGTTTCTAATTTGGTTAGGTTAAGCTTTAGGCTCTGACTACGTGTTTATTTCTACATATTTGTCTTTTATATGCAAGAAATGCTCTTTAAGTGCTACGCCTTTACGATCATATCAGAATGGCTTAGTTAGTTTCTATCAACGTGCAGCTCTGGATAATTGCTAGTTACTTCCAAACTTCAATCGGCCAGTCAAAACGACCTAAAGCCTAACTGTGGAAACACACGTGCGACAAGCATGCGACTAAATGACGCAAGGAGTGACCACTGTCGGTTCAACCTTATTAATAAAGTAATTGTAAATTATCATAGATGATCATGCGACAAGTCGTGGTGTCGACGTGCCGGCGAAGTTTTATCCGTCCACATGCCACTGATAACTCTAGTTTCGATACGAATAGCCTTGCAACTAAATAGAACGCCCTACTCATTACAGTGAGTTGTAGCTTGACGATTGGCAGTAGTGGAGAGCGGGTAGCGGGTAACGGGGAGCGGTTAGCGGGTAACGAGCAGCAGGTATTGGGGAACGGGGAGCGGGTAGCAGGCATGTGTCGTCGAAATTGGGTTAAACATTAATCATCCCGCAAATGATTACGAATATTACGATTCACCAGCGCTTTGTGGGAACGGGCTGTTATCGGAAATATGGGACTTATCTGTTTGATGCTGTGTTGTCGGCAATTCTGCTCTCTGTGTTTAATTGACAGTCGTAGCTCAGTATGATTATCTGACTTCTACAAAACGACCGGAGTTCGCATCGTGCAACTGTTAATAGCTAATAATAATAATAATTTGAATTTGTCCTAATTACTGCTTTTGATACGACACGCAAAACGGCATCATATTTTGATTGCGACGCTACATAGCGTATAACTAGCATACAGATAAGGTGTAAATTTTATTTTAAAATCTAAGAGCACAAATAAACATTCATACACATACGTACTAGTCAAGAACTCAGTATTCAAAAGAATAAAGATCGTGATTTGTGAAACCATCTTAAAATTATGACGTAATACCTAACTTAGAATCCAAGACTATAAGTCAATTCGAATATTTCACAAGTTTTCAGTCCATCACTATAAAAACAAAAGCCACTTACTAATCCATCAGTTCACCTGAAATTGTTCTCATAACAACATAATTTTTGCCCATAACTCAATGAACACTAATAATTCGCTCATCCCGAACTGATTAAGTTAATTAATGACCAGTGTAATATAATGTAGCTATTTTGGTTAAAATATTATTATGTAATCAACTAATTAATGGGTGGATGACAATAACGGATTACCGCACTCAAAAATATATTGCGGTAAAGCGGGAGTTGGACCACGTGTCGATGCATTTTGTTTAAGAAATAAGTATTAATAGCAAAATAAGTTTGTATTTTATGGGCCAATGTTTGAAACGGAAATTTGAACGGAAATTGGAATGACTGAATTATTGAACGAATGAATGACTGAAAGACTGAATGAATTAATTATTTATTTGTTTATACGTAGATGTTATTCTAAATTCTGTACCTGAGAAGCATAAGGGCCTATCTGGTATTTCTTTTAGTTCTTCTGTGAACCTGTGATTTGTTACGTAGGCCCTTATGGTTCTCACGTCGAGAATTATAAGAGTACATTTGAGAAAAAAATATTTAAATATTTTTATGAATTACTGAATGAATGAATATTCTGTTTTCGGTCTAGGTGTATCTATGTCTAATATAGACACTTATAGGAACATAATTGCCCATAAACATGAGAGGTATAAGGCATCCTTATTCCCCTAAACAATACAGTACACCATAAATGGGAAACATTAATAGACCCATGAAATCAAAAAACGACACTCATTTTAGTAGTAAATCGTGTAAGAACGCATTAAACAACAAAAAAGCTATAACCGAGGGATGGTCCTTGTAAAACGATTTGTATCGGCTTTTAAAATGTGTCTTACTAAAAGCTTTCAGCGATAACATTTTCGTTAGGATTTCGACCGCCCTCACGCTAGTACCATCTTTAGATAGAAAAAGAACTAGTATTATACCAACCTACGTCACAGTATTTTTTAAAATGTATTCAAAATTTAAACTTTCATCCATGACTATTGTAGATAAAAAGTATTCAATACTTCCCGTTGGCAATTTCATTTTAGAGTAACGATAAAGTAACTCTTTTTAAAGATATTATTATCCGCAAAATCATGAAGAAATCTGAGCTTAAGTTAAAAAGTTAACTGAATAAAACTCTTAGTTTACTTTGTACAGTTTATAAATAACTATTCAAGTAGCATCACAGTTGGTTACGTCACCGTCATAAGTAAAGCTGTGAAATAGGAGAACAGCACTACTGAACTCGTTTAGTAAAACACACCGCTGTTGAGTCGTGAAACTGGCTCTTAAAACATTTCGCGTCGTTTTTACGATACTCCAAGTATCGAACAAGCAAAGGTATTGTGTTTTATGTCGTATTAACTTTAATCGTTTACGTGGCCGTAACTTTCATTGATCGATGCCGAATGTCTGTTTTTTCCAATAAGCCAGAAACATTTGATGAGTGTAGAAAATGAACACTTTAGTAACATCGTAAAGAACAATTAAAAAATACTACATGTATTAAATAAAATGCATTAAACCAATGTTAGAAGGTGCATCTCAAACTTTATCTAATTTAAGTAAGTTTCACCTTTATTCATGGCAACAAGGTTTTCATGATGAAGATGAAAGTTAAAAATTTTTCATAAGAAACAGAACAGACAAAGCATGTAATGTTGTAAGCCTAAGTAATGAACACAGTTCACGATGAAACTAAGTCCTAAAAGCATAAGCAACAATATGTCACAATTCTACATCAATATTCGAGAGCACAATAAACATTAACTGATACAATGGTGGATCGCACGACAAACTACATTCGTCTGATGCATCGCCATCAACTGATCTACCATCACTCGTCAATCAAAATATATTCAAACAGTATTGACAGCTTGACACCTACATATACAAGATTACACGTACATAAATTGTTCCAATCCCGGCATTTGAATACTGATCACTATCCGACAAATTTCAAAACAAACTGACATATTTAATTTTAATCATGTTTATACGGGGCATGTCTTCTAAACAACTTGTACGGAATTTTAACTACATTACATTAAGTTTCCGGTTAATTTAACACGTGCATTAGAATGGTTCCCACACGCCAATAGGAGTCATTCTTGGTGCACGGTTTTTTATTACCACGGAAAATTTAAAGATAAAAAATTTTTGTTACTTTGCCGGAGAAGTAATCCTGGCAAATCCTAAATAGAAGAAAAAAGCTTGTTTAAACTTTTTGATGAACGCAACGCCGTAAACCGTGTAACATACATACGTAGCAAAAAATCAACTTCGTCTATTGGTTTCCCTTAAAGACCCCTCCAAATTTCCGCTTAATTTAACCCGAGGTCGACACATGCGTCCCAAGGTAGCTCCCACGTGGCTTGAGCGTACAGTTCCCAGAAAAACAATGTCATCAGAAACGAAAACATCCATCCCTAATTGCCTGCATTATGACAATGCGCTTGGACCATTCTACTGTAATTATGGCCTTTGTCGACCCGGCACTGTAATTCTAAGCTCCCAATTACGGCAAGAATTATATACGCGTTCAAATCCCAACAAATTATTTCGTGCTCAACGTCTAGCGGACTTTTAATTGTTTTGTTCATGTATGAGTTCTGAAACTGTTGACCTTCCATTTCTTTTAGATATTTCGTTCAACAAAGGCGTTGAATACCAAACTTTCTCAACATTTTGTGTCTTTTTATGACTTGTATTGTGAAAAGGCAAAAAAGAAATAAGTAGATTCTTGTCAATACTTCATATGGCGGAAGCAGTTATTTCGATGTCAACGAACGTTCAAAATTTCCATTACCGGTAGCAATGTAATCGATGATGATGAATTTCATTTTAAACTGGATACGATACAAAGGAAACATGACAATGCATTCTGGCGCTGTCAAGATTGTCAGAACGAAGCTTGTGTGTTGTTAAAAATATCTGGAGCACACAATCATTCTGTTGCGTTTCTTTAAAATATTTGACCGTTTCTCTGTCCTAAAAATGAAGATGCAAATGTTAACAAACAATAAATAAAGTGTTTGTTTTCACGAGCCGTCCCAGAATATCCTGGACATATCTAAAAAGCCATTAGATTACCATACGGATCCCGAGCCAAAAGTAAGAATAGGACGAGATGTAAATTACGTTAAAAATGAATACGAAAGGGCGGAACCCTTTCTTTTGAGCAGTATAATAGCGTGCGTGCTTGGTTCCGTCGCACGGGTGGTCTCCGCTGAACTATTTCAATACACTTTTTTATTATTTGCTATGGTGATCTATGTTTGTTTGGTAGGTGTCGGGACAGCGTGTGATTTGTTGACTCCGGATTGGCCATCGATCAGAGTAAACAAATACTTAACGACTTTTTACTGCATCGAGAAGCACGAGCGCCGAGTTAATACCAATATTTGGAAAGGTCCGTTTGGAATTTGGATATTTTAAACGTCGTTTAAGATAAAATGTTGACAGGGGTGTTGAAATATTTCTACGAATCTAGAGAGGGTTTTCTAAACTGTAGTTCTAGTACTACATCGTATCTGTATTAACGATATATAGACGAAGCCAATAGTACGTGATCTAAATAAAACATTCTAAAAATTACATAAAAATAATAAACATGTCTGAGGTTTAATTAAATGACTACCAGAATATTCAACCATTCAAGACTAAAGCGTTTATAGAAAAGTAACTGAAAGTGACAAAAGAAAAAACCTTTATAACGCTGGGTAAATAAACTCCAGTACCAACAACAATTGATCCATCGTAACAAAAGCAATAGGCAATGGACACTCAGTAAATTTAAATGATGTCGTTGAATGCAAAAATCTTCGTCATTGAATATTAATGGGCCAAGAGACATTAAATATTCCCTAATAAATAAAAACATTTAATGGACTTGTTTGATAGCGATAGAAAGACGAGGAGCTGATGTAGTCAGGAGAAACAACTCATGTAAAGTATTCTCCTCTGTATTAATCTTGGTAGTGTATTATTACAAAATATCGTTTCTAGTGGAATTAAGGATGGAGTTGTAAGTAATATTAATAAGAGGCCAACATTGTCCAAGGACATCTCTGACGTCAAGAGTTATAGTCATGTAAACTTTGATGGAATGTAAAGTATGGAAGTATTTAACTCGCTTTCTGACTTTTCGACCGGTCTCATATTACAAGGAAAGAAACAAGGTAACCATTTTTCCCAGGCACAGCAGTTCAGCACAAACTTAGTGAAATTATGACAATATCTATCTACGCAATCTATTTCAAAAGTGATGAATGTTACTTCTCTTTGCTTGGAATATGGTTTTTAGCTCATCGGTTGTAAACATGTAGTGGAGCAAGCGTCGTAATAAGTAGCAGTTAATGACTCACTTCACATTTGTAATGGAGGATAGGCCTCAAATACTCGTGTCGTTTACTAATGTGTTTACATTTGAAAGCATTATCATATCGTGTACGAACATTTAGATGGAATAAAAGTTGTTGGTGAAGATATTTTACATTCACGTAACTAAACAGTTGTTATGCTAAGGAGAATAAGAGCAGGAAAAGGTCTGGTTATTGACATTTATACCTAATCAATGATTTTAATGTTAACTTGTTCCAATATAATTTGCATAGTTACGATTTGTTTGTTTGGTGTTAATCACCTTAAGTGTAGGTCGTTTTTGTCTTGGGAATTATATAATTATAATAATTTATTGATAGAGAATTTTGATATGAATGAATTTTGATTTGTAAGAGTTTTAGAATTGACGTTTATAAACTAATCACTGGATTTCATGGCTGAGTAAAACTATTAACATAAACCCAGCCTGCTTATTTAGTTAGTATTAGTCTAATTTGCAACAATCCATCCATTCCGCCCATAAATTCTCGATTGTCATTAATAATTTCCTTTGAATTATAACCTTACCTTGACTATTAATTGGATTCTGTGGTAGAACTTAAATCCTATTTTGAAGATGTTGGAAGTTTAAACATCAAGGTACTCTGAAAAACTTACAAGTGGCGACAAGATTTTTTTGAAACAGTGAAGTAAGTATTTGTAACTCGAATCTTGTTAAGTCTAACAGATTCGCGCAGTCTCTAAAAACGAAACAAAAAGGCTTAATAAAATTGTAACAACCTCTACATAATACAGCATAATACAGCAGCATAATACAGCACAAGAATAAAACAACGTAATTATTTTATTCAAAACAATAAGATATGACTAGAGTGAAAAGGATGTTACATAAATTGATGATAGCTGCCTTCAATTAAATCGAGTTATCGCCCCTGTACTCAAGATTGAACTCAATAACTGCTGACGTCCTTAGGGAACTAAAGATTTGGTTAAATTCACACGCAAAGCTTTGTTCAGTATAAACTAGTGTTTAATATTGAAATTGAGATCGTTGATAAGAACATATAGTGTAATATAAATAGCAAATATATATCTATCTGAAGGTGAGGATCACAATAAATCTGAAGTACTGCAATACCCGAACCGTTTGTCGATTTTAATAACTGACCACATCAAGTAATTTTTATAGATAGCTATAAAGGTGTGGAACATACTCCAGACACAAATAATGCCAATACAACATTGAGAATAATAAAACATGTAGGACTTCAAATAGCACCGTTTTAATATTTTGCATTGATTACAGATGCCCTCGGGTCGCAAAGGCCACTTAACTTAAAGTGGCCTGCGTGCTCGTTTGCTACCATGTTACAGCCACAACTATATAAATAAAACGGTAGCCATAACAGTTTAATGTCTTTACTGATGTGGTTGAAGCGTGGCTTTATAATAACAGCTTATCTCGAATTTATGTTTATATTATAAGGGCCCATTATGTGGCGACGGCGGTACAGACTAAGTTTATCTTAAGACGATACAAATATGTATCATGATGACTGTAAACAATATCTGTTTCAACACAATTTAGAATTTTATGAGCTTCTAATTGTATTGTATGCAATACGTAATGTTATAGTTGATAATATTCAGCTTTATTACTTAAAATGAAATCGAGATACATTTCTGTAATCATTTCAAATATTGAGTAACGAATTATTACGCAGAGCTCCATTATTGAAACATTTCGATATTCTTAAACGTTTGTTCGAATAAGAAAATTGAGATAGGTACTTTGTAAAATGTTAAATTAGTGTGGCTTTACATTTACATGAAATAAATCAATATCATTAGATTATAGTTTTTTTGGGGATATGTCATTTTTGTGTAAATTAATTGAAAGGTTCTCGTATAACAAAACGTGGAAGACTCAGAGGGTAGATTAATATGCGACAATTTATTTTAAATTATGACGTGCTGGTGCTGTAAGTGCAAACATTTGAGCAAATTCATCAACATTGTTTCCTCTGAAAACTCAGTAAAACGTTTGCCTATTAGCTTTTACGGATCGAACTGTAATCTCAACCAATTCTGCATATCCCATACGTCCGAATCGATATGCTTAAAGTTCTTTTGCTCTGCGTTCAAAACCAACATAGTGGTAATTACATTGTATATCTATCTAATGATCCTTTTTGTCTATCATTGTTAATGACTATCGATCATCTAGAATTTTAATTAAACTATTTTGGATTCAATGGATTTTATTTAGTCTTCATTCATTTATCCATTCTAGCTAATGTTTCTTTTTTGCTTTTGCTAGGTATAAATTTCCTGTGTAGCAATATAAATTATCACAGAGTAATAAATTTATCTATTAACTACGATTGTCCAGTTAAAGCTTGTCTAATTGGGATTATCCGATTTATCAATAGCTGGAGTTGAGGTAATTTAACGAAGTTTCAGTAATCGACTTAGCTCACTCGCTGTAACCGTTTTGTTAATGAAAAATCCTTTATCTTAATTCCACTTTAACGGTTCTTTGGAAGAAATTGAAATTTCTGGAGATATTGTTGAATGTTTTAAATCTAATTACAAAGTGAGTTCAGATTTAATTTCCCAAAAAATTACGTTCTCAAAAATTATCTGCTGTTGCTTTACTGGTAACTGTATTTTATCCATTCATATTCTCTCCCATAACTTTATTCTTTTTCATCCCCAAACATTTCAGTGGTTCTATCATAACAGCGACATCTGACCTTATAACTACTGCCAAAAATCCGGCCTAAAAACGGCCAAAAAATATTAATTCGACGTCAACGCCACTGCAGCTCTACATAATATCAGAAAGGTTGCGGAAACCGCATCGAGATTTGCAATTACAGCGGTCGACTTAAACCAAAACAAGACTTACGTTGATCGAAGAAGCAGCGGTCCAGACCATTCATAACGCACACAACGGCATAGTGCACTCACCACACAATTTTTATTTGTTACGTTCACAACCACATGTGCATGTCACGTCACACTAATCACGTTCGAACTTGGTCACTGCACAACGTCAGGGCGGGTACTGATACGCGCGCGAGGGTTTG
>DWOX01000426.1:0-10332 GCA_018251315.1 Nastra julia | reverse complement strand
TACAGACAGAACCGTTATGCGTTGACAATTTCTCCGTTCACTTCTTTGCTTATTCTGGTTACAAGACGTAGAAAGCGGTCACCTTTTATACCTTTGAAGTTGGAGTACAATGAACCTAACGTGTGTCAGGTTTTATAAATACTTCAAACCAATTCTTTTTTCTAGGTGACAGTCTCAATGGCTCCAGCGTGTGGCATTTTTAATTTTACTGTTGTGGTACTTGAAGCAATATGTTACGTAGATCTCTATTTGATGTTTCACGTAGCATATTACGGGCCAAAGAATCAACTTATATATCATCCATATATGACAGCAAAAAATTATCTAATGGTAAGACTAGGTGTTGAGATTTTTATGGGTGGCTTGACAGAATTAGATAGCTCCATATCTTTAGCGTAACACTCAAACAAAATTAAAATTAAAGTCCCAATTAAGACGCGTTGTTTATAATAGAAACAGTAATTTGATAATTTCATTAACACCCTTTATGTGAAGGACGCATAGGTAGGTACTATATGGTGTAATAAAATCTTACCAATATCCATTTACCGCTTTTTTATATTAGTTGCCTTTTAAAATGTAGAAACATCGTCATTCTTAATGCCCTTCCCGCCAATTTTTTTCTTTTTCTGCGCTTATTTTTTTTAACTGGCCAGTATTCGATTTGTAACCGAACAAACAGAATATCTATTCGGTAAAATTATGAAACTAACAATCGTGTCTTACATCAGAAAGGTTTCACTATGGATTTCCTGACATGTTTCCCGTGGTATGCTGTATACAAGTTGTTTGTGCCTAAACATGATGAATATCATACAGAAGTGGATCATTTGATCAATAACCACGTGTTTCACTGCATTATTAGGATGTTTAACGTTCTTCAAATATACAGACTATATGCAGCGTTTTGGACTGACTCCATTGGCGCTCTTAGAAGGGTAAACTTTTTGACGTTATATTTTCGAAATTTCAATTGAAACATAGTATTTTTTATACATACATATAGTTTTCTTTTAAAAAGTTGTTCATGTTGCGGACGATAGCCTTAGTAGATATGCTCAGAAATGATGAGCCAGTTGTTAAGTAACCTTTATACATAAGTTAGGTTAGGTTATATATCGAAAGTCTATAGCATAACTGCGACAAGTCACAGATATGGGCTATAGGTTTAAAAGGAATAATAAAAGTACCTATTAAAAGTAGTAGCCTACCAACAATAGCATGGCTTTATATTCGCGCCAGACTGCGAGCCAAATGTAACCTATATGTAAAATAATTACCTTTTTATAGGTAACGATAGCCTATTAAAAATACGTAAGTACCTATGAATCGAACTCGATTCAATTATTCAAACATCCAGTCATCCGTGATTATGATCACGACGCGTATAAACTGTTGGTGGGTATCCCAACAATTGAATGTATCGTAGTCAACATAATTCACTTGTGTTATGAACCATAAAGAAATTGAGGAGATAAAAATATACCGAACAAAGCCATGACATAATTGTGCGCTAGAGGAAAAATTACCATGGTAACAACATTAATCGGTGTAGCAATCACGATATTTTTCTATTACGCGCAATGTAGCTATATCTTAAATGTGTATACTTTATAACTATGGATTTTACTAAAAATACGCATAATTCTTCGATAGCCACAAAAATAGCGTTATTTTATTAGCGGTCGCTGGTCCAATTTCACCAAATTTTTATCTACATATCTTGGCAGTTCAGTTGTTTTTACGAAAATAAAATAGACGAGGAAAAGTGTTCACTATACCGATACGTATTTACGATAAAGGCTGTAGGAATTCGTTAAATCTATTTTTCTCATGAGACAATGTGATATTATTTGAATATAATGTAATAATGTAATTTAAATGACAGTGATGTAAATCAAAACCTTGAAATCGTTTCAATCTTTCAGGCTTACCTCATGAGTGTGGTACAATTTTTGTTATTAACTATTTTCTTCCTTAACTTGTATACAACGGTTCTCATATCTATGTCCTGTACATATATAAAAGATGACGATGAAGAAACTTATTTGGAAAGATTTCGAACGTTTAAGATTAAAGGCAATATGATGCAAGGATGTTTTAATCCTGAAGGCAACATGATATGTAAAATAGGTAAATTTTATGTGTATCCCTAAATCCTGCTTCCAACCTCCTTCCTTGGGGATCAGCTGATCTCCTTGGGGACTGTCAACGCTTATGGGTTTAAAAGTAATGAAGGAATAAAGATACTCCCGACAAGAACTCTAAAAACATTAGATTACTTTTTCGGAAGATAGTCCAACTTCATTATTGGGTTTCTAACTGTATTTACGGTTTTTATAATTCTTATTCTTAGTAAAATCTACAATCCTTTAGTTGCTAACCCTACAAATTTGAACATTTTTTCAGGTTCGTGGATAGACGAAACGTTGATTCACCGAGACGCTGAGCTGAGCCCAGTAGAGGTATATCTGTTGGCATATTATTGGTCAGCGACGAGTTTTAGCGGAGCTGGCTTTGGTGATGTCACAGCCCAAGACACAACCCACATGATCCTCTCAATCTGCATCAACATACATGGCGTGCTGTTCTTCGGGTGGGCACACTTTATGGAGTTTTAAATTAATTCCTACCCAAAATTGGTAACAGCTCTTTTAACATGTTTTCAAAATGAACTCCTTGTCCACAAAATTAATAACAAATGGGCTTGTTATTCTGTTTAGAGTTGAAAGTCTTGTCTGTATTCGTGTGTTTATAAGGATTTGCATAAGTAAGATGAATCATGTAGTCGTGGAGAGGAAAATAATATTTTCCATTAAGAGTCAGATCTATCTTATTTTCCCACAAATTTTATGTATGGAAGAAGAACTTTGACGAGTAATTCATTTTGTTCTTTAGGACGGAATCTAGAATCTTTCTGATAAATCATGTACAGAAAAAAGTTTAAGATTTCATATTCTCCATATCACTTAAAGATAATCCATATTTCATAGACCAGACTGGGTAGACTCCATTTTATCATAAAAGTACTTGGCTTAGCAATGTGACAGTATCTAATGCAATGAATGACGCCATTAGGTTAATTAATATTCTATTTAATTTTCAGATACGTGTACGCTCGGATAGCTTCACTAAAAGCAATGGCCGATCAAGTAACCACGAAGTTTCAAGAACACGTGAAACATTTAGAATTGTTCCTGAACAGAGAAAAAGTACCATTCCTGTTGAAAAAATCAGTAATAGAATACTGGAAATATCAGTGGAAACGGACTGGCGGATGGTCGGTAAGTCAAAAACGTAAATTTTAGAATTTTCTAGGATACCTAACAACCTTTTATTGACATAAAAATGTCTTAAAATCTATTTCACAAATAAAGATTTTACTTTTCATTCTATGATGCCCACATATAGAAATATATGTCTTGCCAATGATTAAGATACTTAATTATAGGCCCACAAACAAATGACATAACTGGAATTTTTTTAGATGTCGAATTGAGAACATTTTCAATAACATTTTTAGAGTATCCATTGTACATTGGGCTTCGAAGTAAATACAGCACAAGGCTTAATTTCCTGCGACTTATTTCTAACCTCTGTTCATACGATAAAGTTTTCATATGTCGATTATAGAGTTTAAAACTAGCAATATCTATGCCTAAAGCAATAACCCATTGCTTCCATGCTTTAGTTCCAAAAACTCTCATTGCCAAAAGATGTATCAAAGGTTTTAATATGTGCAACAATTCTGCATGTAGCAAGTCTTTCACTTCCACACTAGGGGCAATCTGGTCACCTTTGATGTTAATCGGCTGCCAGTCACGGAGTGCTATTGGAGGTGCTCCATCGATGCGCCGCACTATACGCCCGGATCGTTTCAAAGTAAAGAACGAAGAAGAGTCTTCTGAATCTTTACCTTCAGTGAATTTCTTCCTTTGTAACACTGGCACTGGTGGGTGGGGGATGGGCAATTCCTTGAATCTAAATAGCAACACCAATCCTGATAGACATTTAAAGACTTGCAGCAATGTCGCGGCCGTCCATTTTCCACGTGTACCCCATCTGTCCTTAACGATTAACTCCACAAAAACTTCGCAGTAATGTATGACTGTCAACCACATTTTTATTTGTTCCCGTAGCCCATAATGAAGCTCTTGACTATATGTTTCTTTAATCAGTTTATCATTATATAATGATAGTAGTTTGGAAAGAGAATAAACAAACTCTGAGACGATCGGAGATTTGTTAATCTTACCGGCAACGAAGTAAGATGACCATGTAACCACTGTCTCCACGTCAGTAACAATATTTGGATTGCTTACCACCCATCGCTTATATTTGTTTAATAGTTCTATTGTATACGAATCCTTACTCATCTTGGTTTTTACTTATTAAAAATATTATTAGATACAACAAACACTTAATGTCGCCACTCGGATAAGACCAACAATAGGAAATTAAACAGGAAAATATTTGTTATATTACTTTGTTTGTTATATTTTAAATATGACACTATACAACCGTAAGTTACTTTGAACTCAAAAAGCACAAAGGTATATAGCAGTTAATAAAATATTGATGCCTAATCTAATCGCTATTCTATTAATTCTGCACTTTAAAATCTTCTCTTATCATTTGATTTTGATTAGATTTAGATTGACTTGTATTGACTGTGGCGTTTCGTTTTGTCTGTGTTCTCCACAGACCTAGTTATATAGAACCTCATGTCACAATGGCACTTTGATCTATGACTACTCCTTAAAAATTTTAGTCTGTAACCGGGCATAGTCAATAGAGTTTATTTTTTTATGGCTATCCTGTGGCTATGACGATTTGAGGAAGTTGAATTTGTTGAAGCGTAGTCTGTCTGTGATCTGGAGGAAGTGGTTAAACAGGAATGAGGGAAGTTCGTGTATTGTGAGATCAAAATTGCAGAAAAAAATATATATTTGCGTTGATATGGTTTTGTGTTACTGAAGTGTTAATTCTTAAAATGCATGAAAACGAAGTAGTCGAGTATGCCCGTGGGGGGGCCCTTGAAGATTACGACGAGGAGCCGGAAATCGAGAAAAATGACGCCCTGTGGATCGGGGGAATTGTCCAATGTTTTTCTGTTGTGTCGGCGATATGCGGCCGTAAAGATCTCAAAAAACAGCTAGGTTTGTATCTTTTATATATTTTGGTTTATACATTAATTGTTCTAGGTATCAATCGATCGCTTGCAGCCCCGGGAGCCCCGGGCGCATTCAAGGTCGATGCGCTACGCATCGCCGCGAACTGATTGATTTTAATCAAATAAAAATAATTACTACTTATAAGTTGCTAAATTATGTTTTTTATTCACAGGTTATTTGTGTGTCATAAACAATACCTAACAATTGTTTGTTGTTTTGGTATTTGAAGTTCCGCATTTGTAGCGAAATATTGTTTTTGACTATATTTATATTGACCTATGACATTTATGTAGGCGGAGGAGGTGGGGAAAGTTGAGCTATAAATAAACCTAGGTTCCAGATATTGATTTTTTACAACGACCTAGATGCGCGGGTTTTGTGATAACTTATAAATATATTCATCTGTTTGTTGGGTGACATTACAATAAATAAAATGTTGTCTACCTAAATAATATCTAAATTTTTCATACTTCCTGTTGGATTACCCCTTAGATTAATAACATTAAAATGGGCAATATGTAGTTTTATAATTTTTTTTATTAATCAGGAAGTAAATAATGACAATTTAATAAGATGATGTTGAAAGCTAACAAAGATAAGATTAAATTGACAGTTTAGATTAATAATTGCCTGAAAAAATATTGTGACTTGAATGTCAATACATATAATTAGTTAAATCAATACATATTATTTTATTTTCGCTATCATCTTATTATTGACCAGTGGTATAGGAATTTTGACATTAGCAAATTTTCAATTGCTCAATAATGATTATGCTCAATTCCACTCTTACTTTAGTTTTATCCTAAAATATTTCTTAGTAGAAAATACCTAACTAACTTTGTATTACCTATTTGCAATAGAAGTGAATACAAGCTCACATGGTTTAAAAAAGAATTCTGGTTCATGAACTAACTCATATGAATTTCAATAAAAAAATTGTGATGTATATAAGAGGGCTGAAATATGATTTTGAGTCAAAGTCGGACAGGGCAGGTGGGGCTGATCTTGAGAAGCTTCAAGGGATCAGGGAAACTATTAGTTATTGAACCCATAGTAAAAGTATGATATATGATGAGCATTTATTGAAAGTACATGAAATTTATGGTACTCCTACCATGAGTTAATGCAAACAATACTCGCTAGCGTCTATTGAAATGTTTGCTTAGAATTTCGTTCAGCGCCCCTGGTAGATATGTAGAGAACTAAAAATTCTATACAAACATTTACTATAGACGTTAGCAATTATCGTTTGCATAAACCCATGGTAGGGGTACAGGAGTCCCTGGTTTGGAAAATATGTTGCAGAACAAAGTTTGCCCAGTCTTCTAGTTTTATTATAAACCTTATCTGGAATTTCATAATAAAGCAGCATTTTAAGTTTATATTATTACTTGTTATAAAGTTATTAGGCACAAAAACATTGTAGGCGTGTCATTTATATTCTTGTAATTATATAATACAAACAATTTGTACTTCAGTGAAGAATCTGGATGTAATTTGTTACAGATGATGACTGGGAGGTTGCTATTGAATCCATCTCCGATATGGTTTACCTTGGGGCTGGAGCTCAGGGTGTAGTCTTTGGTGGGACTTTAAACGGGGAATTGGTAGCTGTTAAAAAGCTACGTGATAAGAGCGAGACTAATATAAAGCATCTCCGAAAGTTGAATCACGAAAATATTGGTTGGTACTCTTTTTTAATAGCGTACTGGTATAATTGTCGTTTTTACTTTCACATCACTGATTTTACTTTTTTTACAGTTCGTTTCCGAGGCGTGTGCACGGTACCGCCTACTTACTGTATAATAATGGAATATTGCCAATATGGGCCACTGTTTGATTTCATTCACAGTGGAGCATGCTTCTCAACAAAGCAGATTCTGAAATGGTCTAAAGAAATAGCTCTGGGGATGAGCTATCTGCACAGCCATAAGATAATACATCGGGATCTAAAGAGCCCTAAGTAAGCACCATTGTTTTTTTTTGTAATTTGATTGTAGTTTTTAACATAACATATTAGTGTTCTTTTGATAATGTAATGTTTTTGTTTCCAGTGTACTTATCTCTGATAACTTGGTGGTGAAGGTAAGCGATTTCGGAACTAGCCGTGAGTGGAATGATGTCAGTGCCACAATGAGTTTCACTGGCACTGTGGCCTGGATGGCACCCGAAGTGATACGTCATGAGCTTTGCTCCGAAAGGGTTGATGTTTGGTCTTATGGTGTAGTTTTGTGGGAACTATTGACCCAGGAGGTTCCATATAAGAATATGGAAACACATGCTATAATGTGGGGAGTTGGCACCAATTCCATATCACTTCCCATCCCTAGTTCTTGCCCGGGAAGCCTACGAGCTTTGCTGACACAATGCTGGCATAGGACTCCTAAGAACCGGTGAGGAAAATTGCAAAATTTCAAATGTTAAATCAGATCAGCTTTATTGATCAAGTAGATTAAAAGATTAAAATTTAGGCATTATTTTCTTCTTTCTGTATTCTGCATCTTTCTTCCTCAAAACTTGAATTTATTTTTATGAATTGTTTTTTAAACTAAGGGTAGAATGAGTATAGCTTGTTAGGTTATAAAGCAATTTAATTTGTTAATTAACTTGCAGGCCTCCATTCAAAATCATTGCCGCTCATCTAGAGATCGCTGGCGATGAACTCAATGCCATCCGCGCTGATAACTTTAGTGCAACCCAAGCTCAATGGCGCGAGGAGATCCAAACTAACATGAAAAAAATTCTGAACAGGTATGTATTTAAAAAAAAAGTTTTATTGATGTAGTTAATAAAAAACAGATTGTAGTTCAACATTATTTTTCAGGAATGGTGAATCCCTTGAAGCTGTGGAAACTAACACCCAACGCAAGGAAGAGTTGAAACTAGCTCGTAATACAAGAAACATTTACGAGCAACAGCTGAAAAGAGCTAATGATCTCTACATGGAGGTGTGCGCTGTTCGTCTACAGTTGGAGCAAAGGGAGAAGGAGGTTACCGAGTAAGTTTCCTCGTATAGCATTACTTGTACAGTGCTATAATAGAAATATGTGTTATGACATTTTCCTACATGTATAAACAATTATAACTTTTCAGACGCGAAAAAGCACTGAAAGAGTGCCGGTGCTGCTACCGCAAAAAGATGGCCAACTATCAGCGGCAAGTTTCCTCTTCATCGGACGGCATCAAAGGACCTGTCGCTGTGAACGTGGCCAACGAGAGCTCTCCGCGTCGTCGCAACAAAAAGAAAATGGAGCAAAACAAGCCCGCTCAGCTGATCGTCAATTATGAACCGAAGCGTTCTAATGATAGCAATGTTGTAACACGCAAGATCACCGACTGCGGTGACACTACTTGTGATTGCGCCAAGGACAGCGTCAAGAATAACAACATGGGGTTGACAGCCCTGAAGGAAGCCAAGGTGGATATGGTCATCGAAGATAATGGAAATATCCTCATTAAAGATACCCTTTACAAAAATGACAACGATAAATTCATGGCAGATTTGGCTCAAGTTTAAATTTTATCTGTCACCTTTGATTTAAGAAGCCTGTTGTCTTGAGTGGTTCATGTCTATATTTTTAGTATGAACTGCAAGTCGTATTCGTCATTATTATTTTGGGCAGACGAGCTACACGTAATTCAACATTTTGTGACCAAGGAAAGGATCTCTTACTATTTGTTTTGTTGCTCCTATATGCAGCTCTGGATGTACCGATGTCTATGGTACTTTAATCAAAGTAAATGGGTTAAGGCCTAAATGATCTCATTTACGTCACTGAAATCGGTTTAAACGTACTATGTCACAAATGCAATTTATCATGTAGCACTTATACATTTGATACTCACATTATTTTGTCTTTTTGCGCAATACACAATTATTTTGGCATAATTTATATACCTACTACAATATTTTTGCACTTACATAAATCAACTTAGACTGTGAACTATTCCAAATATGAGCGACAAAGAATATTATATTATGACATGGAGAGTATAAACAGTTAAATGTTATCGCACCTTAAGTATTTTATGTAACTTATTACCTATGTGGTATATAAGTAGAATTTGATGCTAAATGTTTGATATTAAATGTTCAGGAAGAAAAATATTCACGGTCAATAATCTCAATCAGTGAATATATTACTTATTAGTAATCAAGATTCTTCACAATATTTTGCAGTTGAAGATACATTTAGTGAGTACATATAATATTATGTAATAATTTATATAATTACGTCTATCGATACTGGTTTAAAAACGCGCAATTCGTCGTTTAAATATGCGAATCAATGCTCGAACTGTTTGGAAATATTTAATTGGATTATGCGGAACACTTCACTTTTAACATTGACTTTGGTCTCTGACGCTAAGCGTCGACTTAACGATGATCTCTTCGCGTTTATTTTTACAACTTTCACTAATTTTAATTACAAATAAAGCATTCGTTTTATATTGAGCTTTAGAGAAAATATGATTACGAGTAACCAACATTCCTGAACAGAAGTGACAATATTTGGTCCTTTCCTTAATTTATTTTAGAAGTGTAAACGACCATTGTCGGAATCCAGGGTACACTTTTACACCACCTGGATTATTGATTAATTTGAAAAGATGTTTCTACCTACCTCGTTTATCCACATATTTTATTACAAATTGTGATCGCTCGTTACCTATTTAATTTATTTTAAACGTGTATGCTCACTTTTTAGCTATCTATGCGAACGACAGGTACTTGACAGCGTTTAATATCTAGTCGAATGACTGTTTTCGTTATTTTATAGGTTAATATATTTTTAAATGAAATTAAATATAAAACTAAAGAGATATTTTTGCGATAGTAGAGGAGCGTCTTTGCATTTTTTCTAAAATAATACGTTCGGAGAGGCAGGCACACGCGTGATTTAAAAAATTATTCCAGTATTTCTTCGCGGGCCAATACACGTAAGGCTGGGTACTCTTTTAAAGGCTCAAGTTAATGTAAAGCCCTTTGAAGTTAAACTTTACGTTGTCTTATTATTATTAGCTAGGGGAGCAATGCTATCGCTGCAATAGCAACTATGCAGTCGAGCTATTCTCAAAGATATAGGATGTGTAAAACAATATTGACATGTTAAACCGAATTTATCATGTACTTGTCGAATTTTCTTTATTCTAG
>DWOX01000425.1:0-10338 GCA_018251315.1 Nastra julia | reverse complement strand
TCGAATGATGCCGGTTTCATTAAAAGTTGCAAAAATGTCGCTTAAACCAAATAGCCCGTTACCCCTCGATATGATAACTATAGTAATCGGCTAGACCGTGCTCTGTGACATATGTCAGATCGCGAAAAAAAACTGACGTCGAGTCTACACTGCCCTATGATTCCCATATAATTTCGACTTTTGACTTTTGAGAATAATCCCCCATCGACTTGGACTAATATTAAACACCATCATGTTGCCACGCCGTGTTTGACTAGTGAGGTCAAGGAGTCATCGATAACTTTATCGACATAGATAATGGCTAGTTGGCCTGGCGGAGACGGCGGCTGACAAGCGTTCGAGGGGCCAGTAGTCCGCGGTGCAAGGTCACCGTCTAGTAAGGTCGGAAACGTCATCGAATTTGTCACGTTCCACTCGGGTTCACTCTTCTGAAGAGGCACGCAAGATAATGCGAATACTTATGTTCGGTCCTATGTTACTTTTTTGTCGACTTCTGCACAGATCCATGATGGAGAAATTAATGTATATTAGATAATTGACTTTCATTGTTTGGGTGGATAGAACCACCCTTGCTAAAAATATATACTAATATAATAAAAATTGTAATAACTTTAATATTCTCAAAATACTTCCCTGAAATTCGTAATCAAGTCTTGAGCCAATAAGTAGTTACGTCCAGTCGGTTGCGGCGTAACGAGAGGAAAATTTGTGAGCCGAGGTGTTTACAAACTACTCATTATCTCATCACCGAGTGCTGACGACTAAAATACCTTGACGACAGAAACAAAATCCATGAAACTAGTTACGAAAAATAAATCGAAATAACTCCTAAGTCAAGTCGCAAATGTTTAGAATCCGTGAAATCTTTGAAACTTATTATAAAATGGTATCGTAAATGTTCTCTAGTATAATAAAAGGACACTAATTTGAGCGTATTTATTACGTGAATGGCGTGGATAAAAATGTAATAGTTTTCCATACCATAAGGAAATTGCTAGAAACATCCTCTAGCTAAAGCTAGGCTGTTAAAACTGGCTAATGTCTAATCTCAGTGATTAAAACTGAAAATGAAAGACTGTCAGGAGATTAATAAAATATACAACGTATTAATATTATCTAAGCCTATCTAAGAAGTAGAGATAATGCATTGTTGATTGACTGTCGCAATCTGCACTTTAAAAACTAAGACTTTCATTAAAAACAGGTATTTTAAATTTATTTAACATCATAAATCCTTTTGTGTGGATTAAAAGGATAATAACGGGCATTAAAAAAACTGTCAATATGTTACAGGAACTTTTTAATTATTACATACTCTGACTTTTTAAACAGTGTAATTAGAAAAACGGGCCATTGCCCTAACTGCGCAAAAAATTGCTTAGTGAACTAACAGAAAAGTCCTGACCGATCCTATCTGCGCAAAAAATTGCTTAGTGAACTAACAGAAAAGTCGAGTAGACTATTTACTACTCCAAACCAAGCCCCAAATGTTGGTAGAAGCAGAACACTAACTGATCCGAACCCTGAGCCCAAGAGGGCATATCGTCATATTTCAGGAGACCTAGAGCATACTCCACCGCGCTGCTCCAATGCGAATTAGTAGCGAAGATAAGTTTTACTTTTAACCTACAGTATCAAAGAAATCACGATTACGGTAGTAACTTGTAGCCTTGTCAAAGTGTACTGTACATACCGGCACTGCATACTGATTTATTTTGCTAACATTCCTCTAACATTGTTAACATTGTAAACAACACATCCTGATCGATTATTATTATCTGAAGGTTTATGACTGCCTAGTTAAATAGTTTTAGATAGCTATTATTAGTACCAAGATCGGCGAAATTTATTAAGGAAGCACGAGATGATAGATTAGGTTGACGTGGCTTGAATCACTAGAATATGAATTCACTACATTGTTGAGTACTTTTACCAACGGAAACATTCAAAATTCAAAAATCATTTATTCATGAAGGCATCAATGATACACTTATGCACGTCAATTCAAAGTTATTTTGTCAATAAATATTATTTCTATAATAGGTACGATTGATAGTTTTATTACGAGTATTATAATTTTATAATATACCTTGGTAATTAATTATCGGCTTCCTATTTAATAACTCTCGTATGATACTCTTCCCTCATTCCGAGACGCGGAAAATAAAAGTGCGGAAAATATGTACCTAACTAAGGTCTGCCATTTGAAATTGTTATTACGAGGACATTCCACGAATGAGAAAAATGATAAATTTTATGACATAAATGTATCTTATAAGACTATAGTATAACTATGTACGTATACACAATCTTGCAAGTATGTAAATATGTACATTCAATTTCCATAACTATGTAAACAGTTTCAGCAAACATAAGAACAAAGAAATGTGATCAGCAGAGATAACATCGGTTTAATGAACCCTTAGCATTGGTTTATCAAACAGAACAAATATTGAAAAGGATTTCTTTATAATATGAGAATAAAACGAGCTTGCATTGCAACTATCCCCCTATAGACATTCAAAATATAGTGAAAAGTTGAGTATGTAGGCATGAATGTCCATAAGATCAGATACATAAATCATGACGTTTTGATGTCTAAATTTTGTGCCCATTATTTTTGGTCCCAAACAGAATTGAATATAAAATTAGTACGAAGGATTAAGGGATATATTGCCTTATACGATAACTAAGCCCCAAGTTAAACTAGATATAAACAAAGACCCCTAATCGATACCATTAAATAAATAAAATCGAAGGTTACTTACTAGAACAACGGAATAAACTTGTGGCTAACGACTTATTTTCCTTACACTTCATTACAATTGTCATGATTTCTCGATGTGAGAAGCATAAGGGCCTACAAATCACAGGTTTACAGAAGAACCGAAAGACATACCACATAGGCCCTTATGCTTCTGAAGTATAGATTTAATGAAAATATTGTCTTTCTTTTGAATAAACGAACAAAGCAAAAATTTAACAGTGCTGTCAAATTTTATCAGGGCTCTTCACTGCGCGACAGAGACAATTTGGAAAACCTTACTCTACGTAGTTTTTTTTTAATTACGATTAAAGTATATTAAGTCGATACATAACAATCATGTCACTACTAGGATAGTATTTTTGCAATAAAAATATAACATTTCGCTAATATTCATAGTTATGTTCACAATGATGGTTAACACCACGTTTCAAGTCGTAAGCATCACAATGCTCGCGCACGTGTTTTAGATTGCCATTAATTGATTAGTGCCACACCGCTGTCGCTCGGAGGATTGTCTCGGTGAAGTTATTCATAGTTTAAATATTTATTCATGAAAGTAATAAATTACGGTTAACCATCCGCTTGCCAGCTCCATTTCACTGATGCGACGAGATATCCAGGTAAATACGGAAAATTTATTGGGGCTTTCCACATTGAACAGAAATTTGTGTGGAGAGAAGAGTATTATAATATTATTATATTTCATAATACTGCCCATTGAATTTATTTTTTACGTAAAAAAAAATTGCTGGCCGTCTTAGTTTATGGAAACATAATTTAAAAAATTTGCTTGATATAAAGCCCATAAAAGTCGATCATAAATACGTAATACACGTAACTTGAATGATTAATTAACACGTGCCAAAGAATTTACATGTAAGTGCAAAAGAAAGTCTAAATATCGTAACTGTAAAAGCATATAAAATATTTTTAATTAAACAACTTACCATAATTCAACAGAGCAATGACACTAGCGACACAAACCATACGACACTACAAATGATCCGCAAAATCAACTGAAAACGATAACGCCGCTATCAAGTGCTATAAACATTATTTGATATTATCACTCAGCAATCAATATCGTGATAATATTAAATACCAATTATGTTGCTATAGGCCTTAATCTATTTGTGTGAACTTTATTACGTTCACAAATAATACGAGTATCCTTATTAGATGTCCGCTTAACAGTAAGGTGAACTACAAACTAAGTCGTGCAGCAAATGAAAGTGAAGATTATAATGTATTTAAAGATAATTAGTAATAACCATCAAGCGTTTAAATTGACATCTCAGATCTCAGTAAAGACTACGACATAGCACATTCATTACATTATCATCGCAGAACAATAAGTGTTTCTCGCTTCAGAGAAGCGTAGTGCATTTTAGCCGTGGTTTATTGTGTTCAAGAAACAAGCTATGGTGATAAAAATAAGAAGTTGCTGATAGTTCCAATGGTTTGAAGAAAGTGTTTCACTGAATTTAAATTGTGTCTCTTACTTCCGCGAGTCATTTAACGGGCTCTGGAGAACTTCCGGTAAGAAATAGAAGGAGTGGAATTATGCATACTTATTCAGATAATCAATTAAGTACTAATTCATAACATTACTATTTATTGCGATAGCGAAATGAAAACAAAAGTACCTAAGTCGAATAAGATTGTGAAAGAGTTACTATTACAACAATTTCTGTCGCAATCATATAGAAACTTATTGTTGAAAGCCCTCCCGTCCGTCGCTGGTAAAATAAGTTGGACTTTATTCCATCAACTGGATAATTACCAGCCAATCTGAGTTTCAAAGTTGCTAAGCCGTCCTAAAGCTTCGCAACGAGGCTTACGGCACGGCTGCGACTTTTGGCTCGGCTTACACGTTGCAAATAACGCGATATGGTTAAGCAAAATTTTGTTAATACTCTTTTGAGTGAAGAGTCTTTATATAATCTACTGCGGCATCGACCAAGGTAGACAGGTGTATTTTTAAATGAAGTTATAACAATTGTAATTATTTTAATTATTATTTCTTATACTCTGTTTCTAAAAAGAGCGTTGAATCTGTGTTTGCGTCCTTGTAGCTTCCCACTGTTACTTTTAGAGGATAAATATTTCTCAATCTAAATATTTTTGTTTATCAATACGTATTAGCGGGTAAGTGGACATAAAAGTCTGAACAATTAGCTGCGCTTGCGCATCGTAACTGAGAATCGCTTGGCAAAATGCAACTACCTTCCGCTGATGGCGGGGCGTCATTCATTTGTTTTTATCGCCCATCGTAACGCTAAATTTTTCGCCGATAGCGACAAGGTCATGGCAATTGTTAACGACAGCTATCTGACGATAACAATCAACGGAGCCTGCCTGTAATAATACGTACTGTACGTAATAAAACGTGCAAAGAAACACGGAAGCGGTCGTTGAATTAGCAAGCGGTGACCTGTGCCAAATCTATTACTTTGCCCATTACTTAGATTAGATAGAAGCCATCGGACTATTTATATGCGCTGGTATAAAATTAAAACTAGGCTTGTGTTTTGACACGATAAAACAAAGGTATTTCACATAGAATAGTATAGTATCTGTCACATATCGTTGCGTAGGTATAGTGCAATCCATACAATGTAAGTGTTGCAGAAAGTGATCTAAAAATATTCTCTATTATTTTAGATCACCACCAATGAGTAAATAGCTTTGTAGCAATTATCATAGCAGTATTTATAGTACAATCGATAAATAATAAATATGCTCACACCCATAACTAACATTACCTTCTACTCGCAATGACATTATCGAAGCCCAAATTCCGAGAACCAACATTGACTAAGATATCTTTCTCGGCCGGGAATCGAACCCAGGTCCTCTTCCAGGCAAATAGACCTACCAACGGTGTCGTCATATTATTTGGTATTCTAAGATCTAATTAGCTTATTTTTAGGGCAATATTTATTTGATGCGGCGCTATCAACCCAGTTTCTGCTAAATTCCCTCGTATCGCTATGCACTCCTGCATACTTCACGTTGGCGACCTGCCCAATGTTACACAATTGAACTCTCATCTCTAAGCGAGATAAATCTTACATTGAAGACCTGGTATCAGATTAATTCAAAATATTTACATAATCCTTCTTCCCACTGTTTATTTTTGGATGTTTATATTTACCTATCCTTCGGCTTTAAGGAATTGGATGTCAGACATGTTAAAATAAATACTTTCCAAGTTTTTATAATTCTACAAACCACACCTAAAATATAAGTCTCTAACCAAAAACTCAGATATTAAAAAATAACTATTTTTGCTCTTCAAAGTATTCTAAAAGCACTCTGGAACTCTTACATTCTTATTCATTGAACACCAGAAAATCGAAATTACATTCACAATAACGGTATTGTGCCCTAAATAATTGGGCATATTATGCAAACCATGTCGTAAACGTATTTTACTTAAAATGCGAACTAATGATGTAAACACCACTTATTAGTACTTTAATTGTAAACAATTAACAAGATGTCAACAAACTACATGAGAATGTGACACATTTACGTCGTTATATGGAAACTATTAACCTGCTGGTGGCGGCAGTGTCGCAGTTATTAACCCATGGCTGAGATTAGGGTTGCCACCCCGCCCGACCCGGTTCGACCCGGGATTGAATAGTTCATATCCGGGCTATGAAGTTAATATCAATATACCCGGACGGGTCAAAGCGAACCGTGCCATCAATTTGAAATGAAAAATCTGAGCAAGCAAAGATGCTGGAAAATGCTTTTATTTAAAAAAATACGAATTTTAACTTTATCTAGCTCTAAAAGATAGCAGTGCTCAAGGTGATATATTTTATATAATATGCAATAAAAATAGGTACTTATTTCGTAAACAAAAACAGTGTTTTTTTTAATCTCTGCGTCAACTTTTTGAAAGGTAGCAGCCCTACAAAATATTCGAGTAAATCTAGTGAACTAATTTCTAACAACGGCTTTCAATTTTAAAACGACTACAACTCAGTGCAAAGGTTAGGTGACCTAGTTTAGTTTTACAACAAAGGATGCATTTTAAACGACTTTATTCAGTTCAGCCGAGTAATAAAAAAAAATGTCAGGCAAAAGAAATTTTGGGGTGACGTCACCATCTAGAATATTACTACAGCATTGCTCAGAAAAGAGCTAAGTAGGTACCTAGATATATATTTTTACTGAATTATTCATGATACTATTGTAGACTGAAAATTTTAGTTTAACACCAGCAGACGAGCATTTTCACTTACTAAAAAAAATAACATGCTACCTATTTATCAATACAGCACATTCAATTATTTAAAACTATTACAAATTCGAAATCCGAAGAAAAGACAAATTTGTTAAAAATCGTTTAACGATACCTAACTGATTAGAAGTTAATTGCATGTCACTGGACGTGCTATTAATTATAATGGGTACTATGTATACTAAAACGTTAATTTTCCAATTATAGGTAATAACATAAAATTTCATTAAAACTGCAGAAAATAACGCAAACAACACACGCTAATGACGTATTTTAACCGACTAATAATTTCGAGATAATAATGGGACCATGAAGTTTCCTCTTTACCTACCTGCGAGAATCGAAATTCTTTGGAAAATAGTTATCCATACAATAAACTTCAGGAAATAACCTCATGCGTTCTTTTTGCGAGTATCTGCAAAAGTAACCATCAAATTACGTATCTGGTTATCTGGGAAATGTTATCCGGTGGAACTGAATTCATCGAATCATTAATCATTAGTGATTAATATGTCATTGGTCCAGTGTTTGTGACCGAATCTGATTTGTTCGAAACGGGTCAATCGAACGTCGTATAAATGATCTATTTAATAGTCTGTGCAAAAAGTTTTTAGGTATGCCACATAAAGTATGATTGTTATTGTCTTCAAGTTTTCTGGCTGTCTATTACATCTTTATAAAACAATCGTTATTAGCGACCTGAAGGAAGATATTGAAAAAATATTTACTGAATATTTATGGTTCCAATTTAAAACTTTTTACCTTGGTAAGGTTGAAACATTACTCAAAGTTAGTTCAGAAGTTCAGTTACAACAAAAAAGAAAATATTGTAATGACTGTTCTGAAATAATAGAATTGCATAGCACTGCTAAAAGTATAAAATCTATATCTAAAACCAATATCTCATAAAAGTGCAAATTAAAAATAACTTTTTGCTAAGGTTAGGTTCCTACTGGTACTTATCACCACTCGTCTCATTTCACTGCAGAAAATAGTGAGCAAACAATCAAATCTTATTTCTAGAAAATTTTCCAATAGATATGTAATCTAGAAACAACACAATAGCGTAGATAAGGCGGTGTAAATCAAGAAAAGGTAACCGCGTAAACATATAGAGAGTGCGAAAATACGCGCAAACAGATTTCAGTATCACTTTATCATCGGAAGATCATAAGGAGATTTTGTATCTCTAAGTAAACTTGGTGTTATCGCTTCTGTGAAGTCAAACGCAAATTCGGAGAGATTAGTCAATCCTACTGTTATATTAGCATAATGTAAAAGTGAGTCTTTTGTAGTTAATCAAACTAAAACGGGTGGATTAAACATTTGGATGAACATAAATATCTGTTGTATTTCCTAAGTTAGTATTGAGGGTCTCTTAACAAAGATACTATTGCTTTGACAGCCAAGGAGGAGTATGAACCGCATCAATAGTATGTGGACACTGCGATACCAGTACCCCTACCATGAGTTTATGCAAACGATACTCGCTAGCGTCTATAGTAAATTTTTGTATAGAATTTTTTAGTTCTCTACGTATCCACCAGGGGCGCTGAACAAATTTCAACAACAAAACAACAACAGAACAAAATACAGTACAGGTACAGGGGTACAGGGTCAAAAAATGTGTGTAAGAATAAGGTCGTAAATTTTTACCCAACACTGTAAGGCCGTACCTCCCGAGAGAAATACCCCATCATAAAAAGTGCCATACGCATAAATCTTTACCCCTCATTGCTCAGGTAGGTACTCTGTAGGGGCTACCCAATTAATTTTGATGTATCACCGGGATACTAACAAGTAGCTATTTTTTCAGGTGCTGTAGGTTTCTCGAAGGTTGCTGGAGCAGATGGGATAGTAATAATATAACAATACAACTCAAATGTTTATTGGCCACAACACGAAGATATTTTATCTTAATAAATTATAACTATCGACTTGATTACCACCTACGGCCCTACGGCGCAAAAACGTACTTGTATTCTTCTCACCCTAATGACTAAAAATACACAAAAATGGCAGTCAAATATGGAATGGAATTTGAAATGAATTATTCACCTGCTGTCCTTGACAGGCTGAACATTAAATAGCAGCTTATTGAAACAGCTATTTCAGAAGTACGGAACGCAGGTCCATACGAGTCACTGTTAAATTAGTGACCGCGAAACATTTAGCGTCAATTACCACCACGCATTCCATTAAAGTATCCAATAAAGAGGATGTATGATGTATTTAACATAGCAAAGTATTTAACAAAGCTGAATGTACTGAAATCAATCGTATGGTAGGTGCCTATTATATCTAATGCTGATGAAACAAGGTTTGAAAATATCCATCTTTTTGTATTATTATTTCATACCTTTACATTAATAATGTCTAGATATAAATGTTTATAATCATGGATAAGTTTGTCAGTACCTAATACCAGATTTACCATTTAGGCATTTTAAAAACAAATCATCACTAAAATCTATCCCTTTAACATACCAACGTTCCAGTATTAAATCTAAAATCAATATCTAGTTTCATATACAAGCCACCATAATTAACAATTCATTGGATTTTCAAGACTGATATTGATATTCAATCAGTTAATCAATGATGCGTCCAGTTACTGGATTGACCTTGACTCATGGACGTGGTTTACCACACTCGTTCCTGTCGACATCCGAACCCTTAACCTCTGACAATGGATAACCTATCGTAGATTGATGGCAATGAGCACAACCGATCGGAACTTTATGACTATAGAATAACCTGCACGCTAAATGATTAATTAGTGTAATGAATAATCAAGAACCTTTGGAGCGCGAGGCAGCTGAAAAATTTGAAATAACTTTGAGAACAATTGCTTGAAAGCCCGAAGCATACACCTACATAGATCCTTGAAAATGTTTTTAATTTTTCATTACTCCCAAGATCTCACAACAGCTACCGACAAGAACATTACCCAATAAATGCTCGAAGATAAGATAGAATAGCACTGAAGTAAGTTTTTAGTGTTTAGTAGTAAGTATATTTTTTATTGCAGCTCCGTCATAAACAATAAGGTAACGGAACAGAAATTACTATATTCATACGGAATACCTAACTCGACTACATGTGTAGGTAAAGCAAAATTCTATTTACGTCTATTACTTAATAGTCGTCATGATACGGATGCAGTGGCATTTTTGTGGTTAACGTTCCTCCATGCACTTGTTTAAAGGCCTCGTATATGTAGTAACCGATAATAATTACGTAAGTAAGTAGTAACCTATAATATTTACGCGCCTTTAGGGCTAGCGGAAACGTACGGATTTTTTCAGATTCT
>DWOX01000424.1:0-10345 GCA_018251315.1 Nastra julia | reverse complement strand
AACACTAACACACAGTTTCATGAATATAGAAGTACTCAGTTAGATGGAAGGCCTCGCTGTTCGTCAATTGACGTTGACCTGATATCTTTTAGCCAAATATTAAAACGAGTCCATATCTTTTGTTTGAAGTCGTAAAAGAGTGACAGACGGACATATTTTCGCATGTATGATATGGATTATCCAACTTGTGTTTCAGTAATGTATCTGAAGATATAGAAAGAAATACGTAAACCTATTTGATATTCATTTTATAAGGTATCGCTAGAACTGTCGCTGAAATGAACCAAATATTTAAATCCAAATATTGGACATTATTAGGGGATCAAAGATTTATAGCGAATGTCTCGAAAATTCTGAATAAGTATGAATTGACCCTTCGTGTACGTGACTTAAATTGAGGCGCCGAATAACATCTAATTCGGTTGCGTAATACATTTACAGAAACTTATCGTAACCGACACCTTTTTTATCGCTCTTTAGATCGGACTTCGGGAGTTAATGGGTACCTTATCTCTACCTAGATTTCGTTAGACGAAAAATACGACGAATATTTTTTGTCTACTTACATTGCAAATTAATGAGATAAAGGCCAAGATTTCAGCGCGTCTTATGTGAAGGATTTATATATATGAAAGTCTTACTACTACCTCATTATAAAAATATAAAAAAACCGTCTAATATTGTTTCTGTGCCAAAGTTTCTAATAGTAAAAGTATTATCCATATACACAGCATCACGAATTTTAAGAGTAATGCCTAATAATAGACCGATGAGCTACCTACTGGTAACTGGTCACTGTTGCTTAGAGACGCTATTGATAATATTGTTATATTCTATCAATACTTAGAGAGCCAAGAAATCACAAAAAATAATGAAATGTAAGTGTCTTAAGTGGCCAACCAGTACTCGAGTCATTCGGTGGCTGACTCAAGTAAGAGAGCGGTAGGTTGCCAGACAGGCTTCATGGGTACAGCTACATTAAGTTCGGAGATCATTTTGCATTCAGGCTAGCAACTCAAGTTTCTGAATAAGGCATAATTAGGGCCGCAATGTATAAGGTATAATTCGCTAGAAAGACCGTTGCAGTATAACATTTTATATCTGTTATAAATGGTTTAACTTAGGATCAGATTTTTAAGATATTGTAGACACGTGCAGAAAGTTGAATTTTGTAAAAGTATACAGTTATTACAAATATTTTATATTTAGGTAATAAAGCTAAATGTACACTTCCACATTGCGATTTATATACATCATTATAGGCCACCACCACCAGCCGCGTTCACAATATAGAGAGACAAACAGTAGTAAAACTCAAACAACGTATACATAGACATTGGTTTACAGTTACGAATTTTGGTTCAGTTTCGAAATTCGTAAAGTTGTGTCCGTGAGTGTCAAGAGTTTTATTACTGATAGTCTAGTGCCATAGTCTTTTGATGTACTTGACTGGTAGTAGTCAAATGTCAAATGTCAACGTCCAATGTCTGTCAACGGGTGGATTCATTTGGGTGTGTGACGTGGTTGAGTAAGCTGTATGGAGGTTTTGTTTTATTATAAAAAAAAAATCTACTGTATAGTTTTTTTTAATTGGATCTCATAACGGGTACTACATATAAACCGAACAAAAATGACTTACATTTTTTGTTAAATAACGCATTCAAATCCAATCATAACATTTATCCTTTTGCAGCTCAGCCGAACCAGTTCAGAGCCTTATTTAATGATAAATGTATTGAGTTAATCCTATAATACTCACACAATACTATTAATACAATACTTAATTAATTCAAGCGGGTTCATTAACATGATTGTGTCAAAACATTCCGATCCTATACGACTATCAACCGAATGTCAGAGATGTCGCGTTTACATTGACGCTAGAGTTGTGTCAACGCTGGACTGGCGAGTGGAAAAGTGTTTTAATGTTATTAATTTTTGAACTTTTACACAAGGGGTCAATCAAGTATTACGTCAGCAAAAGGGAGAAGAGGATTGCTGGCTTATTTTACAATAAAACTAAGTGTTACAACACGTATTACGTTTGGTTTGGATTAGGTTGGATTTGGAGCCAAAGCCTCACGAGACTAGTCAAATTATCACTCTAAATTTTCTTTTAAAAATAAAGGAAAAAATAGGTTTTTTGTATACTTCAAACGGTGAATATAAAACTACGATATTTTAGTAAAAGTACAATCCAAATTTAAAATGCAATAGGCCAACGATGACATATGTAACAGAACAGCTTTGACATTTAAATTTGACTTTTAAAATACAGCATAAAAAAAATCATAATTCAATAATTAAAAAATATTCGTATACACTTTTGTTGTCGAGTGTACCTGCGTAGACAACTATACATGGTGATCGGCTCATGTCGTTCTACGGACGTTGATACTGTCCACGTGCTAGAATTAAATACGGCATCTGATTGTATAGTTATTTGTACTAGGGCACATGATTAATGGTGTACCATTGCATTTTTAACGCTGCATTCGTTCCAAACTTGTTTTACATTCCAATAAAAAAATCTGTCCCCAACTCTATCATTTGGAATTTAGAGTTATTTATCATAGCGGATAAATTTAAAGAGTAACGGGTACTCACGATTTTTGCTCTACCGTGAGTTCTCGTTATATTTAAGATGCGGATCTAATATTTGCTTCTTAATTAAGCAATGAAGCATTATCTTTTTTTGCTTTTTATTTGTAGGTATGAATGAGAGAAAATAATGCTGCCATATAAATAATTAAATTTTAATTGAGTTAAGTTGCCAACACCATGCGTAGCCTGCAGTAGCCTAGCCCACACTAGAAAACAAGAGGTTACGAAAACCCCATCAAAAAACAATAGCCGGTGAACAATTAAAGCGATCTCGATACAGAATGTGTTTCCATTAACATTTGAATGAGTAATGATCGTATTTGACACTATGAGAACCGTTTGTTCTTTAATGGGTTGGTTATTAGCACGCAATTAACCTTCGAATGTCATATTGATGTTTGTTTACTGGCGTTTTTATGTCCTACTTAGAGTTAGAGTACTTAGGCTCCAGGGCTATGGGTGCAAAAAGTTGTGGGAAATGTTTTATGTGCCTAATGATATTAGCGTTGCACTTTTTGATTTATTCCGGCTGCTGTCTATTTGGGCCTAATAATTGGGTTCTTTATTTAATAATTAAACATTGTCGGAATGTTTGGAGGAATGTATATTCCTTAGAGATCCCAGGTTGCCCCTGACTGGATCGAGGGGAATAAAGTAGGTAAAGAACAAAATAAATTTTGAGATCCGTTGAAGACTTTCCCGTTGTAAAAATATATAATGATCATTTTCCCAGAAATTAGGGAATATTTAGAACCAAAAGGCAAAGGGAATTCTAACATAGATATAAGTGCGACTGCTTTCTTAAAACCTTAAAAAACTGAGCAGCACCCAAAATGAGTGAACCACTGACACATTGACTAACAGACGTAAATAAAACAGTAGCTGAACTGCAACTTAACTAAAAATAATTCTCATCCTCAGTTTTGCGGTAAAATAAGAATCAATAAGCAAAACATTGACACAAGACGACGGTCGTTGCTCGAGCACAATGGCACTCATTAGTGCTGTATGCATGCACTAATTATTGGAACACGAGCCTCGCTGACAAGTACATTGCACATCACTAGTTGGGGAATAGGGATTTAAAGAGGTAAGTTCACACGTTCCGGACTTACTTTGTCGAGGTGTGGATGGGTTGCGCTGATTCTATTCACAATGGCTTAGATTTTAGAGGTGTCCACGATCAATTCTTGGAATAAACTATGTGAGTTGAAGTGTTGTGGGTAAAGAAGTAATATCAATTAAATAACGTATGACAGAAATACCCCCTGAAGTTAAGAATATCACTTTGTGGAATTAATTATAAGGTATCTAGAGAACCTCTCATGATCGCAATTCCACCATAATGCGGAGTGTAGATTAGAATTAACGGATTAAGTATCAATGGTTGTTTTCTATTATTAAACTCATTTGTTACCATAAGGCTCTTATTTTATGCAATTAAATATAATTAATAAACACTTGGGAATCTTCCCTTCTTAATGTGCTTTATGGCGGGGAAAGTACAGTTACAAGCACCACTCCCGCTATTGTGAACCGAAATACAATGAAAAACGAAAAAAGCTTTTGGAAAACGCGTAAAATTGAATAATCGGTATTATGTAAAGAATGAGAAACATTGCACGACATTCTTTAGTTATCCCGATCGGAATTTACCGATTGGAATTTAAAATTCCCATGAGAAACGTTTAACGATTCTGTAGGCTTCAATCAGTGGTACAGAGGAATCAATGAGAGCATTTGTTCGCAGGCGCTTATTAGTTAATAAAGTTGCGCACGCGATCCTTTTCGTTGTGAACTCTTGGATGTGGCTCCCTCTTGCGGCAGAAATAAAACGAGTTTGCCGGGAGGTTACTTTAATGCCACCGTTTACTGAACAAAAGATTAGCAAGAAATATATAACGATTGAAACATTCACTCAGTTCTTTATTTGAATGTATGATAACGCTTCTGTTGTAACATTGATAACTTTATGCATAACATGAAATCAAAATCCTTTATTTAGGGACGTTTAAGGTGGTACGAAATTAGGGATCTTTACTGGCACCGTGGTATAAAATTATGGTTTTAGATTAAATACAAATCTTTGTAGTGCATTCTGATGAAATGGTTTCAAAAATATTACATTTCCTGTCATTTCTTTTTTAATGTTCAAATTAGCACAAATTTAGCACATCTCGTGTTTAAAAGCTTGAAAGTAAATTATTGTTGAACGGGCTCTGTTTTCTCACGCCGCGAGCCGTTGTAAAGGAGTCAATAATTTAGACAATTTTCTAATATCAATTTCAGTTTGTTCCAAGTTAAGAGAGAAGAGATTATTTAGAAAATTACATCTTTTTAAACCCTAATGCAAAAAGCAGGATGTATGTTTGACATGTCCGTATGTGTGCGCGTGTATAAATATACTGGTCTATGCCAACGTTATTTCTAAATGGTTGAACCCATTTTGATGTGGTTTTTTCTTACGGTCGAGAAGGTAGATAGACGTATTTTGACGATCGTAGTAAGATTGTATCTAAAATGTCAGTTTCTATTGTATGTGTCTCTTTCGAACTCTTGATTTTGTTTAAGTATTCAAAAGAGACGGCAGATCAAATTAGTTACGTCTTTTAGTTAAAATCTTACACTGTATTTATGACGATTACTAATAGAATACTTAGTGACTAGTAATACAATGATGTAAAGTTTCTATGAAGATTTATTTACTTATAACTTATACAAACCACAATTGTTTAATATCTTAATAAGACTGGTTACGGTTTTCCTTAATGCTATTATGAATTGACTTTATACTGCGAAATTTATAGACATTTATTACCAAGAGATAAATATTCAAATGAGTCCATTGAGTATACAGATACAATTATCGTATACAGACCGGATTTTGGAAGTTCCTCTCAATTTCCCTAAGATGCCATCATCAGAACATGGTTTCCTTATCATAAGACTACCCTTGGAATATCTCCTTTCTAACAGAAAAACAATTATTAAAATTGGTTCATAAACAACGAATATATCCGCATAGTAATCCACATTAAAAAGCATAATTATATACCTACGGTCGAATTGAGAATCCTCCTCCTTTTATAAAGTCGGTTAACAATTACGTATTACTGATAATATATTATTTTTAACTATTATGTATTAATACGTGAGAACACGCGATAAGCTTATAACTTGCATCAGTTAGGAAGGCAGATTTAAGCACAACTTAGAAACCGCAACAGAGTATGCTGCCTTCAATACATGACCAAACCATTCTCAGTGCTAGCAACCCTTCTATTTTGCCTACGTAACTTTACCTATACTCCTTTTTTTCTTACCTGTCTTAAAATTGAAACTTTAAGATTGATTGTCAGAGCGATTTTGCAAATTTAAGCATATGTGATAACTAGTGATGAAATCACGTATATATTTTTGAAAATATTATGTGATCGTGGTAACATTGTTTTTGTAAAACAGCGTGCTGGATAGGCTAATCCAAATAATTAAATATCGAATATTACGTATTAGTGAGAAAGAAAATAATAAGTTCGATACCAGTAATGGGTAAGGCTAACGGTCTGAGTTTCATCGGATTTGTCCTTGTTTGATTTGTTAAAAAATGAGCTCATGATAGTCCAAAAATTAAGACGAATTCAAAAGCTCCTGATATTTAGAGAATCTAGAATGCGCCAAATCCCTACTAATATTATAAATGCGAAAGTAACTCTGTCTGTCTGTAACGCTTTCACGCCTAAACCACCGACTTAGATGAAATTCGGTATGAAGATAGAACTTGGGAAAGGACAGGATACTTTTTATAGACCCAGCGTTCGAGACAAGGGATTCTTGTCGAAAAAACAACATTTTGAATGATAACGATTGATTGAAATGATAACGTTTTACGCCATAGTAATCGTCAAGACCGACTATGACATATATGTCAGATCGCAAAAAAAATAACCCCACTTTTTTGTTCCGAAATTTGATTCTTTACTAGTATATAGTTGTAGTGTAAATAACTCGCTGACTAATACTAGCAACATTAACACAAAACAAGATTATCTTAGTACTCAATACAACTAAAGACACGTTAATTGACACCAAGCTTTTCATTTTCGTAGTTAATTATTGAAATTATGTCATTTAGTTAACACTGCCTGTACAGTGGGCGACAATATTGCCGTTATCTCGTACAAAACCATCGCGATATAACGTTAAGTGCCAATCACAAACGGTAATTAGACTTGGTTTTAATCTATTATCATATTGTGCTACCACTTGTCTACAAGGCGGGCATAAAATGACTGACGTAATAATAACGGTTTGTATTTTTGTGTTATAGATTTCTGTAAAGTAAATGCCTGTTAAATTTCAGTTCGTATTAGAGTACCTATTGTTCCTGAATGTTCTCCTAAGAAATATAATAAGTAAATAGATGAAAGCGTTTCATTGTTTATATTGTATACGTCACCGAGCAGGCGTTTTCTGCAATATATGTTTACTCTTATAATTTGGTTCCATCCATCAGCCCTTGTATGTCCACAGCTGGACATAGGCCTCCCCTAACTTGCGCCACTCCGATTGGTCCTGAGCCTTCTGAATCCAGCGGATGCCCGCTGTCTTCTTCAGGTCGTCAGTCCACCGGGTACGGGGGGCGCCCTGTGCTCCTTTTTCCGAGGCGTGGTCTCCATTCGAGGACCTTTCTTCCCTGTATAGATAGTTTGGTTGATCCCGTATAACTAAAATAACGCATTTTTTTAATTAAAATAAATCTACACACGCACAAAATAAACGCACGTAGATACGCTATCTTTTTTATATATTATGATATAGACAAATACAACCTCGATCTAATTATATAGCGGCACAGACATATTTTGATCAGCAGGATGGCTGTAGTACTTCCTATATAATTACCCTGTAAACGCGAAGGCTTTTACTTTTCATATGAAGTCAAGGTTAAACAACCATAATTACAAAATCGTTAACCGTCGAATGGTTTCATTTATATCAATCAATATCCAAACGAAAGTATATTAATAAAAATATACCCATTGACATTCGTTCACGGCTAAAACCAAAATGGTTTAAATGGCCGCCATTTTTAAAACATTCCTTTGAAATAAACCTTCATTAATAAGACAACGTGTCTAACTACGAACAAGACGCGATAAGCGATGATAAATAAAACAATATTTTGTTTAAAATAACTTCCAAATTTAATTTAGAAAATAAATCGCTACTCACAATCTCACAGATTACCTCGTTATGATATAATACATTTATGTTCACTAGATGGCGCTGAGAAAAGTTTCCTTTCTTTAAAACATAGATGGCGCTGTTACATACTGGAAATCATTGCTTCGATCGATCTTGATTTAGGCTTTTTTATTTTGGCCTTAAAAAGCGCCCTCTAGATCAATATTGTTTAGCTGGTCTCGCTTTCCTTCTGTACTAAGACACATGGTTTACGTACGTGTCTAACTACGCCATAACAGAGAATTGCGAATCATCAATCATGGCTTGTTCAATGATACAAGTAGTTTGGTAAATAACAAGTGTTTGATGCCTGAGCCGCTGGGGGGTACTTGTCCGATCTCATGTTTGGTAGTTAGCCGGTATAGAAACTACTTGACGTTCATATTTTTATTTTATTGATATTTGATATGAGACTTGTTTGTTATATACTAACCAGTACTAATTCACTTTCTCCTGCACTAGGATTTCGATATTGTCAGTATTGGTTAGTGTACACGATAAATTATTGTATTGTTAAACATTGTATAACCCTAAAAGCCGCATATTATGTCAAATGTATATAGTATCATATAGGTTAGTTATTTTATTACGCAATGTGTACAATTAGATAAACGTAATTTTGCCATAAAAATTGACCTTTATAACAATTGGTTTAATTGTAATTACCACTTCAATCGACTAGTCAAGGTTTTATACACATTTTCGAACTAAGAAAAATGACCGTAATGTTAATAACAATATAATAGGTCGGTACTTGGCAGATTTAGAGTGGTTTTGATTAATTATCGAGGTTTGGAGCCTTGAATTATGTTTCATTTTGGGTATTAAATATAATTTCCTATTTGGGATTTGTTTTCGTATATAAAAAACAACGTAAAATATATTTTATTTAACATCGCTCTAATAAACTCGTAAGTAGTCATTAATAGAAAAAGAAATAAAAAAGTGCTAAAAGATTTTGTGCGTATTTTAGAAAAATATTAGCTTATGCCATTATCAAATTCTTCAGGTAAATATCTATACTAGTAATATAAAGCTGATGAGTTTGATTGTTTGTTTGAACGCGCTAATCTCAGGAACTGCTGGTCCGAATTGAAAAATTATTTTACTGCAAGATAGTCCAATATTCTAGGAAGGCAATAGGCTATATAACATCACGCTGAGGTGAATAGGGGAGGAGTAGCAATAAAAAATATAATCCTTCCAGGCGGGCAGAGCCGCGGGCGATTACTAGTTACAATATGCTCACATCGCTACATATTAACTTATATTACATGGCAATAACTTAGCACCTTCACTATCAATTCAACCAAAACCAATATAAAATAATTATTTCATTTAGTTACAGCAAATATTTGCCATGTCTAATCCTACCTAGAAATCTTAAAAATTAATGATGGTTATAAAAGTAATCATGTAAATGTCAAGGTTTGATTGAGGAAGTACCTAAGCCTCTTACTTAGTTACAGCTTGGTAACAACAGTTAGTTAGCTAGTTACCCTCATAAATAACCACAAACTTATTTAGCAGAATAGGCATAACTATTAAAATTTAAACACAGAATGACACCGATTCAGTTATATATATTTATATTACCATTGATAATACTCTACCACGTTGCTTCAGGTATATTGACAAAAGTCCACCCGAAATGACAGAAGTTTTTATGCAACTCGAATACATGCAACATAGCTCATTGAATGCGATATATCTTAAAATATTAGCAGACAACAACTCTAAAATGTCTTAGATGGTAAGCCTGCCTCTCCACAGGAGCAGACCGAGACATTGGAGCCGAGAAGCGAAAATTATTAACCAATAGGATTCCACAACTCCCTTTGCATTAATCAGGAGCGAAGATTTTGTGCAATCCTATTGAATAATAATTATCCGTTTCTCCGTTCAGCTGCCTCGCTCCGCTCCGTTGGACAGGCAGCATAAGTCTGAAGAATGTTTGTCACTAGTGATCACCCATCCACATACTGACCGCGCTCTTATTTGCTTATCAATTAAGCTAAACGGAAATCGCCGGTTTATATGAGAACTACTTGATTAGCTTACTCAATGTTAGTTTAAAACGTATGAAATATAATTTGTTGAACTACGGTAGGCCACATAATTGATAGATTCAACAAATCTGCATTTTATTCGTAATTAATATTAATTTAGATTGTTAATAAATCTTCACATGAATGTTCACCGAGCATTATTGATTCGCATCGCTTATTTGATTCAATTAGACGATTGAATTGACGAATTGAAACATTTGCAAAGTTAGGTTTTTTTTTATAATATGAGTGACCATTCATTTTTAACTCCCGACGAAAATGAGGGGTGTTATAAATTTGACGTGTCTATCTGTGGGTGTGTATGTCTGTCTGTGGCATCGTAGCTCTCGACCGGATGAAGCGATTTCAATTTAGTTTTTTTTTTTTGTATTATATGTTCTTAGATATGTTTGATGAAAATCAGTCAAGCCGTTTAAAAAGGGTGTAAA
>DWOX01000423.1:0-10351 GCA_018251315.1 Nastra julia | reverse complement strand
ATGGCCTGTACCCCTCAAATTGTGAGAGGAGACCTGAGGCCAGCAGTGGAACAGTTATGGGTTGATGATGATGATGATGATGATGATGATGAAAATTATCTATATTAATACACAAGTTTGATTGCGAAGCCTTTTTAAGAATGATGATTATATACACAAGTTTGAAATTTGGCATAGTTTACATAAATTATCTAGGTTTCGACAGGAGACCGGTTCCTCTACTTCAGTTTATTTTTTCTCATTTAATTTGTTCATTAGGCACTTCTCAACCTTATTTATTGCCTATTAAAAATTAGTTTCATTACTCGCCATATTTATTATCTAACAAAAAGAAATACAAAAAATACGAACTATTGAATAGCATGATTTCTATGTTACGAGTGGTATCGACGTGTGCAAAACACCGTTCCGAGAATTTCATCTGTCACATAAATTCATCGCTAGAGTAATACAATCCGGGGTACTTCTTTATTCTCACGATGAAATTGGTTTTCTCCCAAGAGACTATTCAGAACCATCCATCAAGCTGACCAAATGTCTAACTCACGAGAATTGCAAAGATCTTTCAGATAACCGAGTTGTTTACAGCCAACTGAAAATTAACATTTAATACTCATTTGACTTTGAAAACGTACATTGAATAAATGAATTGGAATGTTGTTTTTTCAAAATCGTTCTACAAAATGGTCTCAGTTTATCGATCGCTCGATGGTAATATCAGGGACATTATGTTACTTCTTAGTAAGTAACATAGTTGGTCAGGTATTTATAAAGATAAATCCGTTTTGACACAAGTAAATCTAAATGATCTAAGGAAGGAAATAAACGGGAAAATTGATATTATTTTGTATCTTGTTTATATTCAACACAGGAAAATTTCTTAAGGCTGGCATGAACAATGAGTACACTAGTACCTAAAATGAAAATGGCGTGCCACTAGAGATTTATTTACTTCAATATTATCAACAAAGAGGCCAACGAAATGTTATAGAACAATGGAATTAATCGGAATTCAATATAATTTTATAATTATGTTAATGATATGTTTCAACTAGTCCGCCCATTGTACCTAACCTAATCGAATAGAGGAGAAAATTTTCCGCGTCATTTTGCATGCGTTGTGTATAACATAAGATTTATTTTCTTAAAAAAGAGAACATGAACGAGCTTGGTAGCATCTTTACCAAGTTGGACCACCCTGCAACGGTTGTTAAAACAATAACAAGTGGAATAAACAAAAGTGTAAAGTTGTGTTTGTGATAATGAAAAAAAAAAATGTGGTTTGTTTTTATAATAATGTAAAGCACTACTCGCGAAGTTAGCGATCTTAGACGAATACAATAGTGTAGACACTTCGGCTTACTTCGTTAAACTTTATCTCGCCTCGGGCGATTTCTATTTGTTCTCGGTTTTTGCGGTCGAAGGGTACAAAGTTAGCAGTTAGTCAGTTCGCGAATTTGAATGTGTGTATAGTGGCGCACTTCGGACTTTAGCTAAAGCTTCTATAGTACTTCGCGCAGAACTTCTTGTGTAGTGTAGAGGAGGCATAATGATCAGAGTCTCTAGCCAAGTGCCCTTTCCTTCATCGCTCTCGATAAAACGCTATCTCCAAAATGTATGGGAATGACATAAACGACGCCTTTTTTTCCGCGCCTAATGTCATTCCCATACATTTTGAAGATAGCGTTTTGTCGTGAGCGTGGAAGGATAGGGCACTTTGCTAGAGGCTCAGCAACCTTAAATAAAATGCACGTTGACATGTCAACAGATATCGGACATTCATCTTTCTTTACATGGATGGCCATTGCTGCCCAAACCCTAAACTAATGCACTAATGTACGATTATAAATCGGAATATATTGACGACTCGTATGAGGCTATGGTTACCATGCAACGCTCCCGAGTTATATACTCAACGACACAGAAATTAGAATTATGAACGATTTAAGTATCTGTTCTCGATCTGGGTGTGACCTTTGTTTTGTGCTGTCCATTCCCCTCAACACGGGCAATTCTAGTCAAGTTTTATGAGTGAGTGACGTTATTATAAAGTTCAGGATCAAATTCAGGACCTGGGATATGACTACAGTAGTAGCATCTACACTTCTAGACGTTCATAGGTCTCTGGCCAATACGAATAGAGTCGGGTGAATGAACTCGCGCACTCACACAGCTGAGTAAGCTTATTGGTGTGTGGTTCCAATTATGAGAATCAGCGATTCTGCGATTACAAATCACAGCGAGAACATAGTATCGAGTCACCAATCGTCCAGGGTCAAATATCTATCAATAAGCGTTTTCTTTCACAATTACAACTTTTGAAACACATTCCCCTAATTACTTTTTTATATCAATACGTGGATAAAACAAAAAAGCAGCCTCCTAAAATGGTATCCTTGGACGCAATAAAAAAATATGTAGCCTGTGTTTTTCTCACAGTGGAAACGAATCCAACGAATTTTCGAATGTTGAAATCCAAATAAAGAGTTAATGCGGACCAAAAAAAATTTACATACAAACAAACGCTCTCTTACCCTTTTTCTAGTAGGTAGTCAGGTTAAAATAAATAAATTAGTCACCTCGCTCCACGCCATACCTTGGTCCACAAACCCGGACACTTTACAAGTCGGCCATTAAAAGGTGTCTAACGCTACGGCAAGGGCTTGTTGTAGCTCAAAAGCCAGATGCGAGAGTTTCTTCATTATTTATAGCTTTTTCTTAAACCCATTAACTGTTTCAATCTTAAATAAACACTCGTAGCAATACATAGTTTTTCATCAGCGCTAAGCCTATCCAGGACTTCCTAGACAGAATCCAGCAAACGATATAATTATGTGAATTTGAATGTATTTTCATCCACAACCGGGTTGTTTAGGCGACGAGGTAAACATACCCGAACGAGATCAGAATCATTTGAAAATGATTTATATGTATCAGCTCGCAGAATCGTCAACTCGAGCTTTGTTTCCATTTTTGCCATGTCCTATATAAAGTAATTTTACATTTATAGTAATTGGAACCTATTGGTTTTCCTGCGCCAATGCATTCATCTATTCAATCTGTCGTTCATCATTTCACTCGATTTCTTTGCGAACATTGCCAACTGTAGTATAACTAACTCTTTAGCTCAACGCTATCCATCGCAGCTCCCAAGAAATCTCCTAACCGTTAATTTCAATCAGATGGAAACTTGAATCTAACCGTTAAAACAACTCAGCTGCTCATTGAAACTGAAAAACCCACAGGGTAAAGGGTAAAGTTTATTGTTTAACCGCCAAGAGTTTAAACAAAGGGGGAGACTGCCTACCACTCAAACATGACGAGCATTCACTCACACACCTAAAACGACAAATCACAACAATGCTTCACTTAACTCGTACAACCTAAGAAACAACTTGAGCTAAAATATAGTGCACAGCCTGTAAGCAGTATACCTGCACGAGAAACCTGGCCCCAATAATGTGAAGTAAAGCTGAGTGAAACCCTTTTTCGAGCTTATATTTCAATATTATTATATTTAAAACTTGGCCACTTCCTCCTTGCATTCACTTAGACAGCTTCAACGAAAAACAAATCGTCTTGTATGATGCCGGTAACGTTTTTTTTACACGCAACGAGTTCATTAAGGGGCCGAGCTTTAGTGGATGCGGGTTACGCTAGCGAGAAAGAGACAGAATTAGACATCAGTGTCTGTGCGAGTGAGAAAACAACATCCTGGTAAGACAAGAGTTTTTTGTTGGTTAACACAGGCTCAATATAATGAGAATGCGTACGATGTGCGATGTAGATTGATATTGATTTGGAAGCAAACTCGTCTTTGCATATCTATACATCATAACCACAGATTTAAAATAACTTTCGTGGAGAAAATAATGGAATAAAGTGAACCTTATCGGACAAATAAATTTCGTTTGAATTTTATTTTTCAATTGAACACTTTGAATAAGAATTTTTATTAGGAACTTAAAAACGAAAAACAAAAATTTGATATTGAGTTTGGACAAAATATAAAACCGATCAGACGTTAAAAAACTCCATCGAATTCGCAATTTCTGTAAGTTAAATTGCATTTTAGATAAACCGCTAGCCAGACACCCAGACAGTGCATTCTGTGCAACCGTTTCAAAAAATACGTTAAAAAGCAGCGCGAAATTGATGGAACCTACAAAAGTAACAAAAAATTAAACTGGTGCAAAACTAAGAAATTGGACAGTTTTTCGTTCAATTCCAATAGCAGTTATTTCAATTCATAGTTTAAATTATTATCAGTACTTTGTTAAGTACGACTTTTTTTTTCGAATAACAAATGTATTATTAAGGGACACTTTCCAACGCGATGATGATTTTCCCACTATACACCATGTCTAAACATGAACCTCCCTAGTAGAGTCATAAATACAGAAGCAATTTCTAGTAAACATACTGTTATTAATAAGACTTTAATTCAATTAAAATAATCATATCACGCCATAAAAAACTTATACGACGAATATCAGTACAGTTGCAATGCGCTGAACTACAAGTATGGCACTGTATGAACTATAAACTATTTAAATATATTACGCGTTAACTGCATCCATTGCAGATCGTATTATCAAACAGAAAACAGTATCGTTATCGAAATGACCAAAATATCGTGAGCTATTTTGTAAACATATTCTCGCGACACCCGTATAAAATTAAAGCGAATTAGAACCGACCCATTTTATGACTTCATTAAAATTTAATATAGAATGTACACACTGTAACCTTAATATCATTTAAAAAAAACATCGCAAAAAATTCTGCCGCAAGTGAATGACGAGTCAACAGGCTGCCACTACAAAACTGCAGACATGTTTACCGTCACCATCTACTGGCATTTGCAACTGGCAACATGGTTCATTGATTTACGATGTAAACATTGTTTATGAGAATGTGCCCCGGATACACCCCACATTTGTAGTATTGGAAAGGGAGGAGGCGCGGAGGGGAGATGAGATACAAGATAATGTACTTGTATATTGTGAAAAATTAATTTGGTGCAAGACAAAATGTTGTAGAGATTAATATATTTTTTAATGGGGTCAAACTATGCCCATGAGGTTTCCAACTTAGTCACCTAGAAACTCAAGCTACAAAAATATCATTAACAATAAAAGACATGATAAAACATCAGGACTGAGCAATAAACTCGACTAGGTTAGTTCTTTGATTAAGCCAAGGACGCTAGATACAATAGCCCTCGACGGATCCTTACAAAGCAATCTATAGATACACCACTATTGGCTGACGAATCAAACAAAAACTTGAGCGTGACCGAGTTAAATAAATAACTTTTATGCCGACAGTCAAAACTGAACTAAAAGTTTAGTCAGTGTAAATTATAATTTGTCAAAGTAATCTATCTGATAAAACGAATTGTGGTGCCACACAATGGTAACTGATAAGCATCGTCTACAGACTTCAGTATTAAGTAAGGCAGCACCTTTTCCATGACATTTTGAATTTCCGATGGTTTGGGTGACGTCGAACCATATGTTATCAAATCTGACTTTAGAATTGAGTTTCACAATAATATAGGTGTTTTATTAGGAATGTCTGCCAGAACAACTGGTAGGAAACAAAAACTTCGACAATACAAGTCATTTAAGCTGATATCGGTAAACCAGTTCCAGTGTTTTGTCGTGACATAATCATTTCAATGTAAATTTAATTAATGTAACATTAGCATCTGTTGATAATTTTGTATCAATACGGCTAAATATTCCTGTTCCTGTCCGTGAATCTTTTGAAGGCTGTCATGGCTTTTTTCTGCTATTAATTTCTGGGCAGTAACGCACCACTGAAGTGGTGATGCCTTAGGGCCTTTGGGCTTGGGACCCTTCAAATTTTAAGTAAGCACCAGGGAGGGTCCTTTCGATGCTATTTTGAAGGCTTCTCTACTTTAAATTAGGTATGAGCTTTACTTACATTAGCCCACAGATGGGGGAAGAGTTTTCCAAATTACTGCAATGACTGGCTTCGTTTAACCGTTAAACATCAAGTGGTTCATACCTGGCAGCTTGTACAAAAATGCGCTCTAAACTAATACAAAAAACCGGATATCGAATGCCAATGTAGTACATAATCGTTGATTTCTCAATGAGCACCGGCTTCATATGCCATCTAACAGACAATACAATCAACCGAGTATGACTATATAGTATGTACAGAGACATGAACAGGAAACAATTCACAACACAATCGAACAGTGCGTACGCGCAGGCATTGTGTTGCGTCAATATTCATTTACCTGACGATGTCCCGAGTATCGGAATCTGTCCCGTGACTATAAAATTATGTAGACTTGCGTGTTCCTTAGTAACTTACATATCTAAGCTAAAACCACCATATTCTTAAGGAGTAGGAAATTCTAACATCGTCTCTGGAGTACACAAATAAGGAAATAGTGCCTCGTTCTTCTTCCATCGATCTATACCACCAAGCTAAATCCTTTGCAATGAATGGTAGTAAAACCTGACTGGCTTATTATCATCCTCCTAAAACAATCAGCTTATATTTTTACCGCGTATCGACCGTTAGTAATGTCGGAAAATCAATGAATTACTAAGTGACCTATCAATTTATTCTGGAAACTAACGATCTCCCTTAATAAGCCTTACTGGCACGATATTCAAAAGCGGCGAAGGATACTGTCACAAAAAACTATCAATCAGTTCACCAACGAATCTGGAATTGAGTAAGTTATTCATTGCTCAGTGTCCACTGGGACAGGGCTTAGCAGACTGGGTGGTGTCACGGAGTGTAATTTCAAACCTTCCGCGTCCTCGGCCACACTAGCGCCCTTGACCTCGTGCGGAGACAACGGTAGACCGGTTCCCTCGTCTGCTGACCACCGCTCAGCTTCATTCCGGGTCACAGAATGGGCACACATTCTTTAGAGCACGCATTAGTGACTACTTAGTGGTTTGACCGATATTCTTCTGTTTTTCGTTTACTGGTAAAGTGTCGGATCGGTTCCACTAGTTTTGAACCGATTTTGAACTAGATTTGGTCGGTTAGTAAGCCATCTTGTTAAGTGTTAATGAGAGTATTAGTATAGGCTATTCGTAATAGGATAGTGGAAATTATGACTGTTACTGTATGTTAATCCTTAATCCTGTTAGTAATCGTAAGCGTTTGCCCCGTTCAAAGGATGTCTAGGTCTACGATTTCTCTTTCAAATCATTTATTTGGTATGAAAATTACAAAAAAGCGCTCTTATCCTAACCCATATTGTGTGTAAAATGTCTTGAAGGGAAGGGAGGTTACTGTGGTAGGCTTCAACTAGCACGCACTTTCAATATTTTCATTCATGGTAGACTTTATTAACACACTGGCAACTACTCCTGTTCTCCATGTAAGTAACACTGAATGCTTAACTCTGAGATACCCCAACTAGCCGACATGTTACACGACAAACACCATAAGGAGACCCGTTCTAAGTGGGATTGCTACAAGCTATGCAGTAACAGGCTTTGAACATTGATCGACTAGAAAAAACAGCAAAAAACATAAGTCAGTCCGGATAGCAGAGCTTAAGCATTTGCCCTTTGGATGAGAACCGTTGACTGGAACGAATTGGTGAAACAACTTATAAAAACTACGCCAGCCAGACACTTTTTTAAAATATTTTTAACGAGTCTAACGAGTACAACCATACACCATGATTTTGTGTTAAGATTTTTAGTTGAGTAATAAATGTGCCACGACCAACACTCAGTGAATTGAAATTAGATTACTATGTTAATATAAGCGAATAGAATGATATTACTATAACATTATTTTCTTACAAATATTTACTTCCCTAAGTTTGCGAAGCCAACGGCATTACGTAATGTATCTTTGCATATGTAACTACACCAGTTTTGCGAGATACATCGTTTATTTAGGAGGTTAGTCTAATATTACGTTACAGTATACTAAAAGACTTTACTAATTTATGACAACATCTCTTTTTAGCCCTTAAACAAAATATGAGTGCGAAAGAGACGGTCATTTCCGTCAATCTTTATGTGATGGATTACGTAGTAAGTAAAAAAATATTAATTGCTATAAGCTCCTTATTAAAAAGAACCGAAAAACGAAAATTAAAGAAGCCTCTTTACGACTAGGAAAGTTAATAACCTACATAGTACATTCGTCCATGTTGATCTAGACGTGTCTCAAACAGTGAGACGACTTATTGAATAATTGAAAAAGCGTTGCTCATATGGCGACGACGCGGGTACCACCATTTACGTATTTCCGACAATTACTTTCAAACCGTTGATCTGATTTTCAGTACATCTTGTAAACGAAGGTAAAAATTGTAACTTCGCACTGTCCACCACGATTACAGTAAGATATGACATGAACAACTTGTCTTTTTTTTTGTTCTTAATTTTTTATAGCGGGTTTTGTCATTTTTGACTACGTCACACTCGTATGGCTTAGTCAATATACAGATATTACACATATTTTAGTTCAGTAAACAAAAATCTAATTTATACATAAGAAATATAGCTGTATCAGAATCATGGCCTTCTCCGAACTAGGGAAGGCCGAAACAGTTGCATCCAATGAACAGGTTATCAAATTTCACTTTAAATTCAGTGATATAATCCCTTAAGATTATTTATATTTGAAAAGAACTGACCATTTGGTAACCTAATTGTATTATTTAATACTTGAAGCTCCCTAAGTCTGTTGGCTTTCGAAGAAGTTGGTGGTAAAGACGAGTCGTCAAAATATTTTACACTTATCCTATTGTAGCTCAACAGTTTAACTTAAATAATAGCTAACTTAATATCGCCCCGGTCGGTATGTAGGTGGCAATCATGAATGAATAAAAAACTGCGATTGTATGAGCGGCCAGATCGACGGACCTTGTCGACTCCCACATCTAATTTACATTACATTTCTTTTATCAATATTAGTATGCTTACAAGTAGGCTTTCAAATGACAGTTCGTAAAGAATGACCATGAAGTGGTCGTTGCCCAGTGACTTGATCGTAGGCGATCTATCCAGTTGGATGAAAATCGACAAACACGGTAGCCAGCTCAAAATATGACATCTGAAAACCACTACTAAATTACCTAGAACAACTGCACTTTATCCAAATGTAACATGCCGAAGTTAACGATACAATTAGTAAGACATTGTTAATTAAACCACATTTTCGTAACTTTCTTTCACTGAAGGAAGCAATATAAGTCCTATGGTTTTAATGAATAGGAGTTAAAATTCAGTAGCAATTCGGAATATTTCTTATAACTATCCCACATATTAAGATGATTCGTCATTCTTATAACGAAAATGTTCTGTAATATCTTTGAGGCTACTTGTTCTTATCACCACACAGAGCACCGGCAAATTCTTCGTTTAGTTTAGCATAGGATATAATATTGTTTCCTGTGCTTTTACAACAGGTAAAACATTCAATCGTGAGTCTTATCGCTGTAAATTCTATACCTGAGAAGCATAAGGGCCTATGTGGTATTTCTTTTGGTTCTCCTATAAACCGGTGATTTGTGACGTAGGACCTTATGCTTCTCACGTCGAGAATTGTAGGCAACAGAAAACGAAGCAATAAAGAGTAAGAAAGATACGTTGGGTACGAAGTACAGGAGCGTTAAATGAGTCAAATATTACTATTCCAGGATAAGGAAATCATTAATGTTAAACACGAAGTCGTTCTTCATAAAAATTATGAATCGTCCGCGGCTCCGCCCGCGTGGAAAGATTTTATTTTTATTGCTGCTCCTCCCCTATTCATCTTATCAAGTTGTTATATAGCTTATAGCCTTCCTCAATAAATGGACTGTTAGTACACCAAAAGAATTTATCAAATCGATCGAGTAGATTCTGAGATTAGCCGCGTTCAAACAAACAAAGCTTCTTCCGTCTTTCTTCTTCAGCTTTATATTATTAGTATAGAAGTATAGATAAAGGATATCATCGTAAATAATATCTCTCATAGGATTAAGTTACAAAGAAATATTACGTCGAGTACATTACCAAGTTACTCGAACACCCAATCACGTTATCCTGGTAACTCCGTACAGACAAGGAGACCCAACCACAAGCGGTCGCAGGAAGACGCGGACGTGCAGATATTGTAACTTTATCCCGCATGACCTATAATATTAATATCGGACGATGGAAACAAACCACGTAGCTACTTTTATCGCGATATCTTCAATCAGCCTTTATTCAATAAACAAACTTAGTTTTAGTGCGGTTACAAACGACTTGGAACCTAAGTTGGTAAAAATTCTCCTTTACGCTTACAAGAAATTAGATACTTAGTAGCAATATCAACCTATTAATAGGTAGCCCACCACTTA